>OY755212.1:33900387-34202824 GCA_963576765.1 Draba incana | reverse complement strand
GGAAAAGAAGCCTGTTGAAGAAGTGAAAAAGGAAGAAACTCCGGTTACGGTTGAGGCACCAGTGGTTGAAACTCCGGTTAAAGCACCGGAAACGACGACGGAGGCACCAGTGGTTGAGCCACCAAAGCCTTGATTTGTTTACAAGATGGTATGATTGCTTTCTCTTATGGTATGAAAACATCTTTGTACGTAACAAAAAATGAAAGGAAGAAACTAAAAAGAACAAGTGAAAAGAAAAACTATTTTTCATTCTTTTTTTAAAAACATTTGGGTTGGGTTGTATTTGTGTGGATAATTATCTTCTTTTTTTTTGGTAAGTCTTTAATGGTGTGTGTTAAATTTATATTCATGTGAATTTGTAAGAAAATTATTTGCTGATGTTTTTTCTATACATTTTACTTGTTTGTTTCGACTTTCAACCAAGCTTATCCGGTTCAACTCTAAGATATCTTCGAACCATATTAAATTACTTATTGAGTAAGTCTCTTTGATCTTGTTATCCTTGTAAACATCAAAATGATGTGATATTATTTTCTTTAATTTAAATTTGAATTGTAAACATGCAAATCACAACAAAAAAAAAAAAAAGGATTAGAATGAGATTATTTCTTTTTTCTTTTCGATCAATAGTACAAATGGTATCGTTTTCTGATCTTAAGAGGTCTCGTTAGAATATTTCACAAAAAGAAATCAATTACATCTAACATATACGTAAACTAAATTATTGATTATCAACTGATTTCAAGTGATAAGAAGAAAAAATATACTGTATTTGTTAAAAGATATGGGGCATCTAACAAGTATTTATCATAAAACCAATTAATTCGGATGTGTTTAGGTGTACGTGAAATTAGATTTGTCATGCGGAAAGAGTTGAGCACATCTGATTAATTTAAGACTAGATTTTGACTCACGCCAAGCGTGGGAATATAAATTTCAGTTTATTGTAAAATAAAAATATTTTTTTTACATCATGCACACCAAAAAAATATTAAATAAATAATTATGTCCACTAAAAAAATTATTCGATCGATTTTTGAATCTTGAGGGTCTTAATATGTGATAGATTTTACGTTTGAAGTGTATAGAAAATATAAAAATAAAAGAAATTGATTTACAATAACGAAACTAAAAAGCGAAACATTATCTTATAGTATATGACAAAGAATGTAATTGAGTGATATACATCTTATATTTACAAAAACAAATATTTTTCAATAACTCTATAAAATCTGTTTAAACCCAACTTTATCACTAACCAAAATACTAATAATTGAATCGGTTTGAGTTTTCTGATATGGTAATGGATTTGGTAAGTATATATTTTTGTCATCAATGCCGCATATATATTAGAAATATTGAAATATGTAGATATTTCCACCATGTCAAATTGAAATGTTTTGATTGGTTGATTTAATTAATATGTTCTTTAAGATTCTCTTTGAATGACACTTAAGATTAATATGTTCTTTAAAATTCTTTTTGAATGACACCTAGGATTTTTAACTTTTAGTGTCTCCTTAATTAATATATATTGGATTATTGATAGTTGATACGTGCAAGTATAAGGAACTTAAAACTGTAGACCAAGAAACATATAATATGGCCGAAATGTTTTTTTTTTCTTAGTTAAAATGAAGTGGTAAGCAACTTATCTCTTAATCACAATCTTCCATTTGGTATTCTTCTTATTATTTTTGTTAGAGTTGCGTAATATTCCACTATACCCACGGTAGGCCTAATAAAAAATCAAATCATTTTCAATGTTAGAATTTAGTGATTTTCATGGTTTTGACTTGACCAAGTTAATTCCTTCTTTTTCTTCCCAAATTCAATCTATCTTTAAGCTATTAGTATAATATAACTCATCTAGAAAACGCTTAGTATAAACCCAAACTAAACCAAAACAAGTCCAACGTCCAAAATACAAACCGCATCTTAAACTTGAAAGGTGAAATCTAATGTCTCACTCTCTTGTCTTGTGGGCTGTAGTATGTTTGGACCGGAAATTAATTTCTCCAACATTTGCTACTGAAAAGCCTTTTCTTCAATTTGATCTTCGAATAAATACTGTCTCCATTTGCGCAAACCTTACCATCTCTTATAATAGAAATCACAAACCAATAATTCTCAAAGCAACTTCCAAAATGGTTATAATTAATATAATTATTGTCCCTCCATTTTTGCCTTGGAGCCAAACAGAAGCTGATTCCTCATCGTCCTATGGGGTTGGTGTGTATACTAAGAAAGCTTTAGGTTGTTTGAGTATACACATTGTGTTGCAGAATTTTTGTGAATATATCATCCCAGAGTTCTTTGCTATCTAACAAACTATTAAAGGGTTAATTTAATTCCATAGCAGAATTTTTGTGAAAATAACAACTAGATCGAACTATTCTTATATAACTAGGTAAATTCATGGATCTTTGTCACGTAAGTGTCTAGAGTAGCTAACAGTGAGAATCTATAGTTGATGATTTTTTATCTCCGACCTAGAGCCTCGAAAAGAATCATCACCACTCAAGTCAAACTCCGCCACCCGAACTAATCATCTTTGCCCTGTTCGGCATGCGATCGCAGCGGTAGCTACCTGAGACACAAAAAAACAAGTAACTTAAGCTCCAAGTCCGTGGAGAGTAACATGGAAAAGTCGTGAAAGTGGACGCAGCAACCATCGCAACTGCCGCTGTTTTTTCCAGTCGTCGGAAACACCACAAAAAGTGATTGCAGCGTCATCCTTTTTAATTTTTCTCCGTGTCTTTTGCTTTTGGTGATGTGTTAAATTTTGGTCGCGACCGCTGACGCAGCGACAACGTAACAAACAGGGCCATGTTTTGTTGTTTTTGTATTGTTATTTTCCATAGATACACAAAAACTTTTTTAAAAAAAAGAGGCCTTCAATAGCATAGACTTATCGTACGGACCTCAAGTGACAACAACAGAGTCACATTATTGCCACAGGAAAAAAAAAACACAATGATATGTGAAAAGAACAAGAGACTACACCATAAAGTTAAGAATTGACAAGATCATCTAAAGCTTTTAACAATTTTAAATTCGTTCATTGAATCGAAGAGTTTTATTTCTGTTTAACGAACATATATGTCACATAAATGAGGTTGTGACTAGTGAACCTAATCATGAACTAATCTTAACCCATCGACAGTAAAAGTATTTATACTTTTAAGGTTTAGAACAGAGAAATAATAAGATTAGTGAATAAAAATCTTATTTTTAAGGATGAAACGAGAGGTAACCTTATCACTGAATTTGAACTATCCATGATTTTCTTTCTCTTTCAAATCAGTTACAAATATACCAAAAGATCAATAACCCAAAATATTACTACTAGTTAATCTTTCGATACCACTGAAAAATAGAAGTTATTCAGTCACATTTTCGGCAATCAAGTAAATCTTCATTTACTTTAGTAAAGGAAAAAAGAACATTTATATTAGATTAGTACTCTCCCTTCTTGGGTCTTCTATAAACTACTAATAAATTTTTAACGGGACACCATATTTTTCCACAAATAATTTGTTTTCTTTATGTAAAGTAATAGTATGTGCTAGCTAGCTGCGTATATAAATTTTTTAATTTTAGATCCTTTTATTGATTTCAGGGATGTTTATTTCTAACTGATAATATATATATTATGTGTTGGTGAATGAGTAGAAAATTAGCATGTGAGACTTACATGTGAAAGGAAGTATCGTAACTCACTTATTCGATTATATTGTTTTTTTAAAACATTGAAAGGAAAGATCGTATAATTTCACTTATTCGATTATATTGTCTTTTTAAAAACATTGATAATAATGTATTGATTTTATATGTATGTTTCATACATACAGGAGGAAATGCAAAACAATTACAGGAGGAAAAGAGAGTTTACCCATAGCCATTTACTAAGAAAGTTTTGCAATGAAAAAAAGAAAGTAGCCAATTAAGTCTCATTTCTCTCAAATCCCATAGCCAAATGCTAAAAAGGTTATTCAATTGAAAGTGTAGCCACTCCATACGGGCCATTCGACTAAGTCTTATTTCTCGAATTGCACAAACAAAGAATCTCTAAGAGATGTAGTTGGAAGTTGGAACCCTATAGTCCCTGTATGGAAATGTAGAAAGAAGAATGTAGTTCTTTGTGGGAATGTTTGGTTCATCCCAAACCAAATTTCACACCCACCTGAGAACATATGAATAGAAATTGGGTTCTTCGTTTGTGGTTATGGATGCGTTTACATCAGGGTTGTTATTGTAGGCTAAAACCCGTAGAAATGGTTGATTTTAATCGATTTATATCAAGTTAGTTCTGTTCAACCTAAACTAGACTAGTCAAATCCGCCATAATTACAACATAATTTAGATGGTTATACAATAGCGGAGTAACATGTATATTCAAAGTGTAAGTCGAACCTAGTTTAAGAAATCAAGTTTTCTTTTGAACTAGTCTACATAAAACCAAATTATGCCAATGTTAGACTAGTCCAATACATCATTTCAGTTTTAGTTCATTTACAAGTTGTAATAACCAGTAAATAGAAATCATTCAAAATTCAAAACAAGACGAATAATTATTAATAGTTTCTCATTGGAACTAACTATAATTCACTATATTCACAAATTAAGCATTATCAAAAGAAAAGAAAAAAGATACTTGAGTTGTTACTTTAGTTTCATTTTGACAATTTTGGTATGGTGGAGAAGATTAAAAGTAAAAGAATGAGACGTTTATTTAGGAAATAAAAATTAACTTTCTTAGGGAAGAAAAGAAAAAAAGAAGAAGTAGATAATCGACCATCTTTTTTTTATAAAGGATAATCGACCATCTTTGGCTTTATCTTTTTCACTTTAGCCGAGCAAAGTTAATGGGGAAGGGGCCTTGTCTTTGTTCTTCTCAAATTTTAGGCATCTCAATAAATTAAAACCGAAAACAAAAATCGAATAAACCTAAAAAGAGCCCATGAAATAACAAAATGTATAGATTTGGTTAAGATTTTCACTATTATATAAATGAACTAAAGACATTCTTTATCACACTTTTCCACGCCAAGTATCTTCGAATTTCAAACCCTTGTTGATGTATAACAATATACTATATAGGTTGATTGTACTTATATTTCTTCCACAAAAAAAAATTGTACTTATATACTGTATGTACTATTTATATAAAATGTATCTCAACTTACACAACAAAAAAATATGAAATCAAGTTTTTCCTTTTTTAGAAATAATTATCTCTTTAACTACCCCTATAACTTATACATAGTATCTTAATAGTAGATAACACCCATATCAAATACTTTTTAATTTTGATATAATATAGAAGTTCAGGTTGAAAACTACACTAATTTTATAAAGATGTGAAAGTTTTTATATAGTTCTCAAATATTATTGAATCGTAGTGAAAAGTACTCAATCTCAATCCTTTAACTTACAAAGTTTGTTTAGCAAAAAAAATAATAATAATAACTTACAAAGTAACAATTACCTTGACCACAAAAAGAAAAGTGATACAATGTATAGTTTCTTTTTAGATCGTACACTACATCAATTTACTATAGTATTCTATCGACTAAATCTGAAGGGTCTTTTTAAAAAAAAAACATATGTATAAAATTTTAGAAAAAGGGAAAAAATAATCGTAAAGGGAAGTTTACGAAATAATTCGATAATAATTGCAGATTGGTATACACATCTTTTTGCAGGTTTATGGTGTGAAAATTTCGAGGAATTCAAGCTGATGAAAAACATAGGGTACAGAAACAGAATCCTTGACAGAGAAGTTATTAATTTCTTCAAGTTAAAAACAAAACAAAACAAAACAAAAAGAGCTGCACAATTACCGAAGATTCTAGTTACTTTGGTTTGTACTAGTTTAGTAGTTGGACAAAGACAATGCATGGCCTCTTAAATCTGTTGGATTATATTTTAATTTTTTTGTTAATGGAACATAAAATGTTAGAAATGACATAAAGGTACGATGTTTGTTTCATAATTTAGGGTAATTAGGCCATGTACAATGCTCACCCTTAAGGGTCTAATGTGATTTTTAAATTATTAAAACACACTATCTCTTTTACTTTTACTCAACTTTATACCTTCTCTTTCATTCATTTACTCAACTTTTATTAATTTTATATTTAAACACTCTATTTTTCTTTTAAACACAAAAACACTCTCTTTCTTCCTTTTACTCAAATTTTATATTTCAATATACCCCACAAAAACACTCTCTTTTTTCCTTTAACTCAAATTTTAATACTTTTATATTATAAAAACACTTCTTTAGACCCTTCGGTGTCACCATTGTACATGCCCTTATATGGTTTATCGTTTATAGGTCAATTCCAAGCGAATTAGAACAACAATTGATCCATGCTTTCAACCAGAAGGATTAGACAGTTGGATTTGAGTCATTTGATTGAAAATTATATTTTCACATTAGTAACCTTTCTTTGATATTGTGTGTGTGCTTGTGTGACATTATATTCTTATTATTTTCAAAAAGAAAAACATATTGTATTCTTATTTCTAAATATTCTTTCAATGCTTTTATAATTGGTATTGTTATTTGGAGATGATTTTTTGGTATGTGATGGGGAAAAAACAGATATGATAATTTTCTCCCTTCTTGTGTGTTTTTTGTGAAATATGACTATTTGGACATATTAAACACATAAAAGTATAAATATTATGTAAAATCTACCGTAAAACTCTATTATATATTCACTTATTAGTCCTCTCTAATTCAGAGTAGTTTTGTTTTATAATTTGTTATTTTGACAACGAAGTTCGTTTTGTATTTCTTATAATTTATCTCTATCATTTTACTTTAATTAATTAGAAAGATAAAATAACTATATATAATATGCTAGTGAATGTTGTAATAAAAAAGAATATAGTTTTTTCTTAAAACGTATAAAAAATCCTAAAACGAGACATATAATGAAACATATGGAGTTTTCTTCTTATAATCTTCACATCATGAACTGAAAAATAAAGCTGCAAGCGTGAAACAGTTATACCACAACCAAGTTGTTGTGGATGATAATTTTGAAGGACTAAAGCTGATATTGTGTTTCTCTTTCTAAATTATCATCTTTTTTTTAAAGGATTTCTTTCTTTTGACAATCTTGATTTTAAGAATTTCTCAGTCCTTAATAAATAAAACCGTTTCAACATGACGTTAATCGGTATAAAACTAGTGGATTAATGGAGAAAAACGCTTCTTGGAGGTTCTAGAGTGCAGAGAGACCATGTCCATCAGTGGAGATGTCGTACATGCTAAGCCGATCGCCGGGGAGAGTCTGTCCATCATGGAAGTTGTCGTACATGCATAACCGTTCGTCGGGGAGAGTTTGTCCATCATGGGGATGTCACACATGGAGAGTTGCATCAGAGGATATGTCGTACATGGAGAGTTGCATCATGGAGGCAAATGTAGAGCTATTCACCTTAACCGCAAAAAGACAAGAGATAGATGAATATCATCATAATAGAACTAGGTCAAATAGATCAAATTAGTATAGTGATGATTGTAATATCTATAATAATTTCAGACGTTTAAAAAAAACTAGTGGACTATGTCTAAATATATGAAATGAAACCATTTCAAATAATCTCAATAATTGGGAAATAAAAATCAAATTCAAAATCAAATCAAAAGATAAAGAGAAGGTAAAAAAAAAAAAAAAAAGGCAAGAGGCACTAAACTTTAATATTTATATTTTTCTCCATTAAAGAAAAAGCGATGATGTGTGTTCTCATCTTTTGTGAAAGTATATATATTGCTTTTGCTTTTCTCAAAAGCAAAAGACTCGTCCAAAAAAATTAAAAAAAATTAAAGCTCAATCCAAAAGACGAAGAATGCATTGGATACTACAACTTCTTTTTCACTTTTCCTTTATAAAAAAATTTGATTTTTTACAAATTAGCTACAAAAAATAAAAAAACGAGGCATGAAGTGATGATTATGTGCTTCACTTATTAAGCCACTCACTATAACCAGCAAACTCAAGAACATTGTGTGTCCCCATAACACTAAAGCATGATGATGTCGAATGATGATCATGATTTCTTCGATCCATTTCTCTAGGGTTTTGCAATTTCTTCCAAGACCCTTCTTCTCTCTGAAACTTCAAGATTCGTGTCGGTAGAAAAATTTTGTATATTTTTTCCATCTTTTTTTTTAGATGATACAATGGCAGACAAAATCTTCACTTTCTTCCTAATCTTGTTTTTCTCTCCTCTTCTCTGTTCTTCTTCAATTTCTTCTCTTAATCTCTCACTAATAAGACAAGCAAAAGTCATAGTCACTCTAAAACAAACTTTTGATTCTTATGATCCTTCTCTTGATTCATGGAACATTCCAAATTTCAATTCTCTTTGTTCTTGGACCGGTGTATCTTGTAATAGCTTTAACCAGTCCATTACTCGTCTCGATATCGCTAATCTCAACATTTCCGGTACTCTTTCGCCGGAAATCCTTAAGCTCTCAAGTCTTGAGTTCATGAACATCTCGATGAATGCATTTAAAGGAGAGCTTGAGACACTTGAGTTTGGTCGAATGACTCAGTTAATGACTCTTGATGCTTACGACAACAACTTCAACGGTTCACTTCCTCTGTCTCTAACCAAACTCACTCGACTCCAGTACTTAGATCTTGGAGGAAACTACTTCACCGGTGAGATCCCTAGAAGCTACGGAGATTTCTTGGGACTCAAGTATCTATCTGTATCAGGAAATGATCTTCATGGGAGGATCCCTAACGAGATATCGAACATTACGACTTTGGAAAAGCTTTACTTAGGTTACTACAACGATTTCCACGGCGGGATACCTTCGGATATCGGTAAATTAATCAATCTTGTTCATTTGGATTTGGCTAATTGTAGCTTGAAAGGCTCAATTCCTCCAGAATTAGGGTTTCTCAAGAACTTGGAGATTTTGTTTCTTCAGACCAATGAGCTTACTGGCTCTGTTCCTAAAGAGTTAGGGAACATGACAAGCCTCAAGACTTTAGATCTTTCCAACAACTTTCTAGAAGGAGAGATTCCTTTGGAGCTATCAGGACTTCAAAAGCTTCAATTGTTTAACTTATTCTTCAACCGATTACACGGCGAGATCCCCGAGTTTGTATCTGAGCTTCCTGATCTTGAAATCCTCAAGCTTTGGCACAACAATTTCACCGGAAAGATTCCTCCGAAACTCGGATCAAACGGGAAGTTGATCGAGATCGATTTGTCTACTAATAAGCTCACAGGTTTGATCCCTGAGTCGCTCTGTTTCGGAAGAAGACTCAAGATTCTTATTCTCTTCAACAACTTCTTGTTTGGTCCTTTACCGGAAGATCTTGGCCAATGCGAACCGTTATGGAGATTCCGGTTAGGTCAGAACTTCCTAACTGGTAAATTGCCAAAGGGTTTGGTTTACTTACCGAATGTATCGCTTCTCGAGCTTCAAAATAACTTCTTGACCGGAGAAATCCCCCAGGCGGACAATGCGCGGTTATCGAGCCTGACTCAGATAAATCTATCCAATAATAGGTTAACCGGTCCGATTCCTGGTTCAATCACAAACCTCAAAAGCCTTCAGATTCTTCTTCTTGGCGGAAACCGATTCACCGGACAAATCCCGAGTGAGATTGGAAGTTTGAAGAGTCTTCTCAGGATTGATATGAGTAGAAATAACTTCTCAGGCAAGTTTCCTCCTGAGTTTGGTGATTGTCAGTCACTCACTTACTTGGATTTGAGTCATAACCAAATCTCTGGTCAGATTCCGGTTCAGATTTCGCAGATTCGGCTTAACTATCTGAATTTGTCTTGGAACTCCTTCAACCAAAGCATCCCTGTTGAATTGGGATACATGAAGAGCTTAACATCAGCAGATTTCTCACACAATAACTTCTCTGGTTCAGTACCAACTTCAGGTCAATTCTTTTACTTCAACAACACGTCATTCACTGGAAACCCTTTTCTTTGTGGATTCTCTTCAAACCCTTGCACCGGAACGCAAAACCAGTCTCAATCTCAGATTCTAAACCAGAACAACTCAAATTCCCACGGTGAAATCTCCTCGAAATTCAAGCTGTTATTCGGTTTAGGCCTGTTAGGCTTTTTCTTGGTTTTCGTCGTTTTAGCCGTGGTCAAGAATCGAAGAATGAGAAGGAACAACGCCAATCTTTGGAAACTCATAGGGTTTCAAAATCTTGAGTTCAGAAGCGAACACATTTTAGAATGTGTTAAAGAAAACAATGTGATCGGTAAAGGCGGTGCAGGGATTGTTTACAAAGGGTTAATGCCAAACGGTGAAGAAGTCGCGGTAAAAAAGCTTTTAACCATAAGCAAAGGATCATCTCACGACAATGGTTTAGCGGCAGAGATTCAGACATTAGGTAGAATCAGACATAGAAACATTGTGAGATTACTTGCTTTTTGTTCAAACAAAGAAGTCAATCTCCTTGTTTACGAGTACATGCCTAACGGTAGCCTCGGAGAAGTCTTGCACGGGAAAGCTGGTGTGTTTTTGAAATGGGAAACGCGGTTGCAAATAGCGTTAGAAGCGGCTAAGGGATTGTGTTATCTTCACCACGATTGCTCGCCTCTTATACTCCATCGCGATGTGAAGTCTAACAACATCTTGTTGGGTCCTGAGTTTGAAGCTCATGTAGCCGATTTTGGTCTTGCTAAATTTATGATGCAAGACAATGGAGCTTCCGAGTGTATGTCCTCGATCGCAGGCTCGTATGGCTATATTGCTCCAGGTACATAACTGATTCCTAATACTAGTTTCTTGTATCACACGTATCATTCAAAATTTGGTTTAGGTTTAGGTTTAGGTTTCTTGCTTGATACCCACGATTATTGGTTTATGTATGAACTAACTGATTTTATCCGGTTTCTTCAATACAGAGTACGCGTATACACTGAGAATAGACGAGAAGAGCGATGTGTATAGCTTCGGAGTAGTGTTATTGGAGCTAATTACGGGTCGAAAACCGGTAGATAACTTTGGGGAAGAAGGTGTAGACATTGTGCAATGGTCAAAGATTCAGACAAATTGTAACAGACAAGGTGTGGTGAAGATCATTGACCAGAGATTGAGTAATGTGCCATTAGGAGAAGCAATGGAATTGTTCTTTGTTGCAATGTTATGTGTTCAAGAACATAGTGTTGAGAGACCGACCATGAGAGAAGTTGTCCAGATGATTTCTCAAGCTAAACAGCCAAATACTTTCTAAAATGAAGTGATGTTATATAATATATAAATTAAATATATTTTTTGTTTTGTTTTTATGTGTTTCATAGAGTTTTTTTGGTGATATGAGTTTATATTGAGGTTGAGGGGGAAAAGGGGTTTAGAATTTCATGTGTCTCGTAACATAATATATAGATCTGGTCAAGCAAATTTTAAAGAACTTCAAAAATTGTGAATGATGTGAAAGATTTAATCTCTTTTTAATATCAAATACACAATATCTATTAAGTTAATGTTTGTAACTTGTACGTGTGTAAAGATTTGAATTGGTATGTCCCAAAATTTTAGACTAAATATTTGTAACTAAACAAAAACCTTATATCTAATGGTTAAGATATTGCCACAAAAGGGGGTTTTGGTTAGTTTATAATATACCACTTTTATGGGTTTTTTTTTGGTCATTTGAATCTTATATTAAGCGTGGTGAAATACGATTGTGGGATACAAAGGTAGTTTACGAGGGTGAAATACGAAGCCGATGTCAACGAGAATAACATCGGAACCAAACACTACAACCGAAAATCGAACTTAAGCCTATCAAACTAAACTTAACCCCGTGCTAAGAAGTATCCATTCAAACCAAGCCAACTCTGCAAATTTGCAACTAAACCAAATGGTAGATACGGGAAGCAAGCTCTGAACTTGTAAATCACAAAAATGGGAAGACTGGAACGCAGAAGTATCCTTTTTTTTTTATGGTAATACAACCAATTATTCCTATAAAATTTTAATGGATTTGGACGTGTTAACATTTGAAACACACATATTTGAAAGAAGAAGAAAAAAAATCATTTATATTTTGTTAAATTTTTCAGAACCCAAAAAGATTGGGTTCGATCGAAAGGATCAATTTAAATATGGGCCTCAAACTCTTTGGTTCGGCTCTTCGGCTAAACAATATCCGGTTCAGAATTTCGGTTTAGATTCATCATTTTTTCAATTTAACCGACTAGAACACTGCTCATAGAGATCAAAGATTTTTCCTCTCCGCCTGGAAAACTTTTGGAGCTTCTTTCCTGAAATCGGATCTGAGTTTACACCGACGAATTCCTCAAAGGTTCGTCTCAGTCGTAGCTATTTCGTTGCGTTAGGGATTCCCCTTATTGAATCCCTAATCGAAACTCTGGAATTTGATTCGATTCATGTGATTTTTCGTTTAGGTTTAATCAGCAATGAAGCATTCGAAGGATCCATTTGAAGCAGCGATCGAGGAAGAGCAAGACGAATCACCAGCCGGCGGCGGCGGAAACGCAGATGGTAGTGACGAAGGACGAATCGAAATCGACCAAAATCCGGAAGAAGAAGAAGAAGAGAGAGCTGTGAATGTTCGCCGTCCGACGAAGAAGCTTAAAACCTCCGGTAATTTTGTTTCTGAAGGTAATAAGAACAAAGACGATGACGAAGAAGAAGAAGAAGAGAATATGGAAGTTGAGTTAACCAAATACCCAACTGGTGCTGATCCTGCTAAAATGGCTAAGATGCAGTAAGTAATTTTGATTTTCGATTTCAGCTTACCAAGAAAATCTTGAAGATGATGATTGTTTTGTTCGAATTCTTTAGAACGATTTTATCGCAATTCACCGAGGAACAAATGAGTAGATATGAATCTTTTCGGAGATCTGCACTTCAAAGAGGAAACATGAGGAAGGTGTATATACACAATTCGATTTTACGATTTTTGTTTCGTTCGAAATATGAACTGTTAGAGATTAGTGTTTATTTGTTTTGTTGATGCAGCTATTGCAGGGAATCACAGGGAGTCAGAAGACTAGTATGCCGATAATTATCGTTTCGTGTGGTATCGCAAAAATGTTTGTTGGTGAGCTCGTGGAAACAGGTACGAATTTCGATTTTTAGGAAGCTTATTTCGTTTTGATGGAACATTTTGTTTGTAGCTCGAGTTGTTATGGGAGAAAGGAATGAATCAGGACCTATTAGACCTTGTCATATTAGAGAGTCTTATCGAAGATTAAAGCTTGAAGGAAAAGTGCCTAAAAGATCCGTTCCTCGGCTTTTTCGCTAGTCTGAATTAGTGGAGCCAAGTCGAACTTTTCTTAGACCGAGATTTGGAGTTTACTTATCCAGCGCTACGGATGAGGGTTTTACGGGTTTAAGCTGGCGAGATTTGCCTATTGATTCCATCATAAAGGAGACTTCTTTGGCTTCTCGGTGAGATTATATTGTTCTTCTATGCTTTTGAAAACTTTGTGTCACTTCTGTTCTCCTATGCTTTGAAATTTTGTGCCAACTTTTGTTACAGTTAAACCGAACCAAAACTATACCAAATTACAAATGATTTAATTTGGTTTCAGTCTTTCTATATAAACCTGAAGAAACCGGAAACCGAAACCAGACAAAAACCAAACCGTAAACCGGATTACCACATCTAAACAAAAGAGTATATCCAAAGATTGAGTTTGGTATAAATTTCAACATTTCAGTTTAGTTTAGTCAATTACTTCAATCTTTTCCCACCCATATTTTTTGACCTTGGATTCTTGTAACAAAGAAATTTCAGTTTTAATATGTTCTTCAGTCTAATTTCAAACCGTCACGGAGGCGTTTCTGATCACACGTTTGCTGCAAAAGGAGCGTCTATTAGTGGGCCTTATGATGGGCTGAATTTTGAAACGTAAGGAAGGCATGGACTATATGAAAAGAACAAACTATAAGGGTACGAATTAGAAGTCTATTAAAACTTCAATGACTTGATTAGAAAAATAAAAAAACAAGTTTGTCACAATAACGCACCCACTATCTTTCTCCTTCGTCTTCTTCCTCACTGTTAAACGCAGAACCTCCGTTTCTTCTTCTCTCTCTAACTTTCTCTCTCTAAAAAAATTTCCAATTTCTTTAATCTTCTTCTCTTTCGTATTGTGATTCGATAGTTGAAGAACAACGAGTGTGTGTTCGTCGAATTTCTTAGTTTAATCGAGAGGAAATTTTGAGTGTGTGTTGAGAAAATTGAAACGAATCGTAGATTACAATTAAATCACAGATCGGAATCGGAAAAAAAAAATCAACCAAATCACAATATTCGAAATCGTGTTTTTTCACTTGGGTTGTATAATGATGAGGTTTCTCTCCTTTCTCTCTTCTTCCATTTTTCAATTCGCTTCTCGAGTTTTTTTTTTTTTTAAATGGATCTGTGTTTGATTTAGAAAAATCTTCTTCCATACTTCAATTTGATCCCTATATTGTAATCAAACAACCAAATTTTTCTAAAGAAATTTTGATGATCTTTTCTAACAAAAATTCTCGTAGTCTCTGATTTGGATTTTGTAGACCATAAAAAAACTCAAATCAACTTTTGATACAAAAAATCATTAAAACCAAAGACGCATTTTGTAATTTGGGGGTTTTGTTTAATCTGATTTTTGTATTTGATATATTAGGTATCAGAGAGTAAGCCCAGATTATCTTCCTCTTAACAATGGAAACAATAAACCTTACTTAAGACCTTCACCTTCAAGAACACCAAACGAAGACATAACCACCGTCACCGGCGGATCAACCACCACCAGCTACGGAGTTCCCAATGGATTCAGAGTTAGATCTACCCAACAAGAAGAAGAACAAGATCCTAGTCCTAGTGGAGATGTGCTATTACGGTGGGGACAACGAAAACGATCGAGAATCTCGAGATCCACTATCACTACCGATGATTCGTCGTCTTCTTCAGGACAAGGTAAGATTCAATCGAACAGGATTCTAAGAAGATCGGTGAATCCGTCTATGCCACCACCACCACCGCCGGCTCCGACGGTTTTTTCTGGCCGGAGTAGAAACCCTAGAAATGGTTCCGTCGGAGGCAAGGAATCATCTACTGGCT
Source organism: Draba incana (assembly GCA_963576765.1). Lineage (NCBI taxonomy): Eukaryota > Viridiplantae > Streptophyta > Magnoliopsida > Brassicales > Brassicaceae > Draba > Draba incana. The sequence continues at coordinate 34,187,732 of OY755212.1, read as the reverse complement.
TCTTCTCTCCTTCCAGGTTTTAACCCCAAATCTAATTTTTTGATTATATTAATTTTACCTAAAACTGTAAATAGTCATCAAATTTGTCTTTTTACAGAATTGGAACTTTTTAACTTTCTTTAGATGTTGTTACTGTAAATTACAATAATGTTTCCATATGTTTTATGTGATACATACTGTTTCCTGAATTAGTATTTTTGTTTATTTAATTTAATTTTTTTTTTATATGTGAGATCCAAATGCGTTTGGTTCATCTTCTGGTAAAGCTTTTTAACTAAAGTTTGGTGATCCAAAAAACTTTTAAAGGAATTTACAATAGTACCCTTGGAGCACACACTAAGAAGCATAGTTGTATCTTTCGCCTTTTCACAAATCTCTCTGTTTCTAGGTTTTGTTTAGCTTTTGGGTGAAAAATAGTAGTATAACAGATTTTTCAATCTAAATCTCGAATTTTTCTTGTCTTTATTTGACCCAATCTTGAAATATTTGTGATCTTTAGATTTTTCTTCTTAATTGTCTTTTTGGTCCCTCTTGAAAATTTATTATCATAAGTCTGTGTTTTTTGTTCTGATTCTTAAAATATGTAAATGGGTACTATTAGTTTCCATTTCTAAATTTCTCCCCTTTTTTTAACACAAAGAGAAAAACAAACTTTCTTCATTTCATATAATAATTCCTTAAAAATCTCTCAAAGTCTAGAACTTTTAACCTTTTTCATCATCATAAATCATGCCCAGGAATCTAGAAGATCGATCACCATCAAGGAACAACTCCAGATCGGTTGGTTTAAAGAGATCTCCACCATCTTCAGACCAAATCGAGAAGAGATCAAGTCTTAGAGATCAGAACCAGAGACAAAACGGGTTCGATCATAATCACAATCACCACCAAAGAGTGAACAGATCAGAATCAACGGCTCAGATTCATCAAGAAATGGATGCAGCAGTAACAACACAAGTGGAAGTGGTTGAGTGGCCAAGGATCTACATTGCTTTGTCTAGAAAAGAAAAAGAAGAAGATTTCTTGGTTATGAAAGGAACTAAGCTTCCTCATAGACCCAGGAAACGACCTAAGAACATTGATAAAGCCCTTCAGGTATAATTAATCAATTAATTAAAAAAAAGTATTCATTTTCTTGTTTTTTAAAAACTCTCAATGGAAAGTTTGTGTTTTTTTTTTTTGAACAGTATGGTTTTCCAGGGATGTGGTTGTCTGATTTGACCAAGAACCGTTATGAAGTTAGGGAGAAGAAAAATGTGAAGAAGGTAATTTAGCTTTATACTAATCCCTTTTTTTAGCTCTTTGATAATGACAAAAGGAGTGATTATATAATAGAATAACAAAAGATGGAAAGTGTTTATAGATGAATCTATATTGATTTAGATAAATATTATATTTGTGGTAGACAAAATTAGTGGACCTTATTAAATAATAACATTATATGTATTTTAATGGAATTAGGAAAATGGACAAGACATGAATGGACCTACTTTTCCACCTAATTGAGAATAATAGTGAACTGTTTTTCTCATTTCTTTAAAGAAAAGAGGCAAAGAACACTAATTTAAAATTGTTTACAAAGTAATGCTTGGCATAAATAAACCCAAGTGGTAATTTTCTGTTTTCTTTTTCTGTTTATGTGATCGATTCAAAACATGGTAATTTTCTAGTCTTGTTTGTTTTCACTTAATTTTGATCATAATCAATGAATTTCGCTTTTATGAGTTTGTGTTTAATTTCGGCGAATGTATCATCATAAAATGTTTTTGATATTGCAGCAGCAGAAACGAAGAGGATTGAAAGGTATGGAGAATTTGGACACAGATTCTGACTAAATTCTTTGTTCTATATATATATTGGTGGTTTTCGATTTTCTCTTTAGAGGGAAAAAAAATGAGTGGAGGAGGACGCACGTGTTGATGCACGTGCGAGAAGGGACGAATCAGTGGAGCGAGCTATCGAGAAATTTTCCCTTATTTTTATTTCTTTTTTCTTCTACAAATCTTTTGTTCTATTTTTCTTTTTATTAATCTTTTTTTTTTTCGGGTTGTAAAGTTCATTTTGTTTCGTTTCGTGTACAAAAACAGGTGAAGATGCCAATTTCCCAATGGGTTAATTTGCACAATAACCATTAAAAAATTAATAATAAAGCAAATAATTAAAACTACTTTATGTGGCTAAATAAGAGTTTTTAGATTTAGGTTAAATAGTTAGATTATAAGTCTTTTTTTTTTAACAACAGTTAGATTATAAGTAATAATTTTTTTTTGGTTAGATATGCCAATTTCCCAATCATAATTCCCCTTTTTAATTATTCACAAAAATGAAAATGGGCTCTCTTGAAACCTTTTTCAGTTTGTCCTGAAAAAATCTCTTTTTGGCTAAGACTATAATTAAATAAAATCAACTCCTTTTGGCTTTGGTTCTGCCAAATCAAGAAATTACTCTGCAACAATAATCAAATCTTATAGCAAAAAAAAAAAGCAATAATCAATTAATGAAATATTTCTGAATACGTCAAAGATTCTTTACGTCAGAAAATGACTCGAAGATTCGAACTCTCATTTGTAACCGAGTGATACTCTACTTCAAACCAAAATTTCCTACAAACCGGGCCGAACCGGTCTGAACCATCGGCTCTAACTTAAAACCAGCATCGCCTGATCGAAAATCAAAATCTGAACTAAACCGATGGAAATCTCAGGACGGCGGCGAGTGAGAAGATTCAGAATGAGATTCCGGCGAGATCAATTCGCCGGCGATAATCCCATCCTCCCTCACCACGGTAGTGTTAATACGGACGCCGACTTCGATCTTAAGATCTCGATGTTCAACGAACCCATCTTCCGTATCGGACGACGATTCTCCGGCGTGATGAAAATCTGGTTCTCAATCGGACTCGGATTCAGAATCGCCTCTCTTATCCTCGTCTCCGTCTTGCTTCTCCTTCAATTTCACCCTAACCCATTCTCCAATCGATTCGCTTCCTCCATATTCGGTTTCTCTCCTTCGATGGTAAGAGCTCCCTTAAACAAAATCTCGAAAAGGAAAGAGCTAATTACTTGTTTTTTTGCAGCGTTTATCACTTTCAGGAATCGTCTATGTATTCGTTTCCACTGTTATCACTGTTTTAGTTCATGAACTTGGTCATGCTCTTGCTGCTGCTAGGTCAGTTCCTCAAAAGCTCTCACTTTTTTTTTTCTCATTATGTTCATATAAGAAATAAGGGTTTATGGAATTTGGTGATTAGATTAGTTTGGTTTTGATTATTATTAGTTTGCTTAATCCTAGGTTTCTTCTGATTGAGCGGCAGTGAAGGAATACAGATGGAATACATTGCGGTTTTCGTTGCAGCGGTATTCCCGGGCGGTCTTGTAGCTTTCGATAACGATGTTCTACAATCGCTTCCTAGCTTTAACGCTCTTCGTATCTATTGCGCTGGTATTTGGCATAATGTATTTTTGTATAAAGAGAGACCAAGGTTTTGAATTCCTTTATGCAGTTCTGTGCACTCTGCGCGTTCGCTTTGTTTATGTTACCTGTGATGTTGTCTCCTTTCTACAAACATGGTGAAAGCCTCACGGTTGTGGACGTGCCTTCTGTTTCGCCATTGTTTGGTTATTTATCTCCTGGAGATGTGATTGTGTCCTTAGATGGTATACGGATACATAAGCCTAGCGAATGGCTTGAATTGGCAGCGATTTTGGAAAAGCAAAACAGTGAAACATCGAATGTTTCCTTGTATCTTGGAGGTTCGAGGAGGTTTCATCACGGAAAGGGTTATTGTGTCCCTTTGTCTGTGATTGAAGAAGGGTTCAAGGCTAAAATGGTTGAGAACCGATTTGTTTGTCCCGGTGACCTCACTGCATTTAGACCTCTCCCATGCTCGAATTCAGTGGTTAGAGAGGATTCCATTTGCTTGGATGCAAAGGATATCGTTAAGCTTAACAAATGCGGTGATGGATGGGTTACAACATCAGACACGGATAATAAAAGTGACTGCGTTTGTTCACAGGTGGTTATTATTTCTCGAGAATATCCGATTATATCATTGCGTTTTTTTGACTTTCGTTTCATGAATTCATCTTTTAGGGCGAGTTGTGTTTGCATGTGGTGCAATCTCCAGGCGTATCATGGACAGAGATCACGTATAGAAAAAACTCTTCACAGGATTGTTCAAGACTTGGCGTAGATTTCAATACCTCGAGTTGTCTTGGGACTTTTGTTTTTGTTGGTGATCTGATCGCCATGTCACATTCAATTCATTTAACCGCATACCAACCCGTCGGATATTTAACTTTTTCGGAAAATCCTTCCCGGATATATTGGAAAAGGGTTTAACCTGCACATTCCATGTCTCTCTTGCACTAGTTCTTCTCAACAGCTTACCGGTAAATTCTACATCCAACTCTACACCAAAACTTCATGTAAATTAATATCTTGTTTGCTTGATCTTAATATCATATATTACTTTTTTCTTTCTTTCTTTGTAGGTGTATTATCTTGATGGAGAATCAATTTTAGAGTCTTGTCTCCAGTATTTCACTTGGTTAAGTCCAAGGAAGAAGAAGAAAGCTCTTCAAGTATGTCTTATTGTAGGAAGTCTTCTCTCTCTCTTCTCACCTTCGTCAGAATCTTCCTCTTCGGCTTACCTCTAAGCCGATGGTAAAATGCTCGCAAATTTTGAATCTCAAAATTTCTCAAAATCTTTATGACATGAAACATGGAGTTTATGCAACTGGACTCAGATTTGCGGGTTACAGAAACCGAAAATTAATCACGGAACATTGTTTCTGCAAACAGCAAACCTTATAAAAACGTCGGATCATGTTTGGGATTCACACATATTTGATCTCATTGTACATATAGATTGTAACAGAGAATATAAATCAGTTAAATGATTTGATGTTCACAATTTTTATGATGAATCTCACTTTGGTCTTTATATTTGTTTATAGCTACTTGTGCTCTTCTTTTAATACTAGTAGGAGAGCCTAGTTCAGTTTAGCTAAAGGGCAGTTATATAATCCAAAAAAATTGTTACATGAACCGAACTGGACCTAATTTACAGATAAATTTTGCTACGAACCTAAATCTATTGGGCCTAAATTTATGAAATTCATTAATATTTTGCTTCTTTGGGCCATTATTCTCAAATTCACTTAACAATTTATGTTGATCAAAATAGTAATAATTGTTTGATCAACATAATTGTTTGGCCATTATTCTTTGGGCCATTATGTTTTATCTCATAGTTCTAAATTTAATTGTTTGACATGTACTGCTAGAAATTCCATGTTTCTAATTTCTCTTTTGTAAATTGTCTATGTTTTTGAATGTTCAATACTAATAGAATTTGTAAATATAACTTTAAACAAAGTGGTACTGGAAATGTGGAATAGTGATTTTCATTTGTGAAGAAATTGCCAGGTAGGTATAGACCAAAGACCAGTTTTTTATAATTGGCAATTATTTAACATTTTTTTATTTGATTAATCGAAATAGTGTTATGATATAAACCTATTAAAATCCGATAGTTATACATATGGGTTAATTTGCTAACTAACATAGAAAAAAATTATAATTGAAACACTAACAAAAAACCCTATATCTAATGGCCATGATTTTACCACATAGGTGCATTTTTGTTAGTTTTTCAATTATAATTTTTTTCTATGTTAGTTAGCAAATTAACCCTATACATATTCTAAAAAAAAAAAATCAGATGATAAAAAAGTTCGAAAATATCGAAAAGATAAAAAAGAATTTTATTATTTGTGGCGGCTTGGCTTAGTAATACGGACAGTTTTTTTTTTTTTGTCGGACAGTTAATTATCAGAGTGAAACAAAAGAAAAGTTGATACACTATTCCACTATATAATTATCTGATTAAAATGTTGACCTGCTTTCTAATTGTGATATTTGATTTCGATATCAATAGATCGTATCGTTTAGCAGATAATCAATTCGATAACGTTCATTAGAAATGTAATGATGGTAAAAACCCACGGGTTAAGATATTTTAGTGAATCTTTTTTTTGTCCTTTTAGTTTTCTATAAAAGATTTTGTTGTTTTGGTAAACATGACAATGATTAATATATCTAATCCGAATTTTTGAAACACCGACTACAACCTTAAAGGTGGACCAAAGACTTCAAAGAGCATATATTGATAAGATTCTCAGTCCACGGTCCATTATTTTTCTTCTTATTACTCCTATCTTTTATTTATTTTTCTTCTACATTAAATATAGCAAATTCAAATATCACTTTCAATTTTACTATTTTTTAAAAGTAATAATAGGATTTTTTGAAGATGTTTTTTTTTAATAGTATATGTTTTTGAATAAATTAACTTATATAAATAAATAAATAATGTATATCTATATTTAATACTATTCATTAGTAGATAGACCAAATTAATTGACAAGAAAAAAAATAAAACAAAACACCAAAAAATGATTAAGAAACTTTGAAAACGCGTCCACGTGAACCAACGAGAAAGCAAGGGTAGGCTATTCAAATTACGTTGGGCTTGTTTAATAGCCCAAGCTAAGTGATATCCAAACGCACCGTGTCATTCCTCAATTCGCCTTAATTTGTGCTTGTTTAGTAAACCAAAGTTAGATAGAGAAAACATGTGGGGATGTGGATTGGTCGTTCGGTTGCTTCTTCACCGTGCGACGATTCGACCCATGATCAAGACATATATTGCGCGTATGAAAGGTTTTCTCGTACTTTTTCTTTGTTATTTTTTGTTAGGAATATGTATATTCAGTTTTAGAATTTTTGAGTTCGGGTGAATTCAGAAAAACCAATTTATGACTGTGTAGAACTCTTATGTTTTTTGAGCTATATAAAAAAAAAACAAAAAAATTACCTTAAACTTAATTGGTGTTTTTGAGGTAAATAATTGAATACGATAATGAACCGGGAGTCAATTCTAGTTTTAATTGTTTATATGGAAACAAATAAACAATCCTTGGACAAAATTTTGGCCGGGTTCACTAAGGTTCAAAATATGTTAACGTCTTGTTAGTAATAGTAGTAGTAAAAGATCTTAGATTTGCAAAGACAATAATAATATTCAAAAACACACGATGCCTCGTAACATACGTCAGAAGATTTTACAGACGTGTCGGTGTAATAGGCTTAAAGCTAAGCGACAAAGAGGCAATAGATTTGGGAACTTTACTCATTTCGATTCTTGACAATTACACTGATAATACTTATATGTGACTCATTAAAAAAAATATTATCAAAAGCTTTTACTTTAATTACTGTTTTGCATTTTCAACATAAAGTCCGATATCTTTTTCTTTTAATTTACGAAGTCTTCTTTCCCTTTTGGAAAATCAGATGAATCTTTTTCAAATCAAAATATATTTAAATATATGTTTCAATCCATTATCTGGTTGACTGGTTCCAACATAGTATTAGATAGTTGTAAATTTACAAACAAAACAATTAGTAAAAATCTACTTTAGAAGCAAATTACATGTTTTTTAATACTTATACACGTGCTTGAATACATATACGATGAACTATACGCTTTTTTAACATCATTGAATTCAACGCAACATGTTTACATTGTCAAGATTAGACAATGAGCAGGTAAATCTAGGAAATTTTAAGCAGTTATAGTATTGTACATTAATTATATTTGTATCTATAATAATTATCAAAAAGTGAAGATAGTTATTATATGAATACTATCCTCTTTTAATGAAGGCCAAAGGTTTTCTATTTATTTCAAAAATCAAAATAGTTTATTATTTCAACGGAACATATAGGTACGAATATTCAGACATTTAAAGTGATCATATATCGAGTCGTGGCAAAACCTTTATTTTAAAAAAAAAAATTATCACATATCCAGTCAAATAACATCGTTTGGAGCAACTATATCATAAACTACTAACAATAGTTTATGATGAATTTTCAAATATTCTGAACGTTGGTTGGATGTTGAAGGTTTTGCACTAAAAGCTCAACAATATATCAGAAACTCTGTTTTAATAATTTAATACAATGTCATTGCTTGTAGTACTTCAGCCATTGATTAACGACCTCAAACTTCAAGAAATGTTTCTCCAACGACCAAGAATCTTCACAACAGAGGGAGTATAAATTCTTCAGCATTTATCGCTCAAATATGTCGCAAATGTCTTACGTTTATACCGATCAAATCGTTAAATTCTAATTTACAACTTTTTCAAAAACATATCTTAGAATAAATATGCATGTCAACTAAGACATGCATTTTATTCAAAAACATATCTTAGAATAAATATTGCTGCTAACTAAGACATGCATTTTATTTTTAACAGTGAAACATTGGTCTCGTACCTACATGTCAAACATTGCATAAGTCGAACGGATATGTATCAGAATAAGTGAATGAGGTGCATGTGACTGTACATGTGAGAGAGAGCACGTGCAAAAAGTTATCCTAACTGCCATTACCTAACATTTTCACGTCTAAAGATTGGTGAATGGTCTCTCTATTTTAAATCACCCATGTGATCTTTTATTATTTATTTATCTCTCTTTTTTAAAGTAGTAAGAAAATATTGTCTCTATATCCTACAGTTAATACTACAGTACTGAAACATTCAACGCACGATTTTATTACAACAAAAGTTGAGCAAATCTCACTCCGATAATCTTTCAGCACGATTAACAGTCTAACGCATATAGTTTAAGTAGTCGTTAGAATGCGTCCGTGAAAGAAAAAAACAAATCAATAAAAAGTCTACAACAAAATACTTAAACTACAGTATATTTCTAGTATATATGAAATGCAAAATTTAACTTGTAATATACGAATCACGACAAACGAATTAATGCACATTCAAAACTACAAGTTACGAGACTGTGGCAATCACCTTAACCTACAACATATCGGAGTATCCTAAAATCATACTCCGATAATCTGTAAGTATAATTGACTGCCTTTTAAAAAAAAATGGAATCTATAGTCTGTTGACATATTGTAAGAAATTAATTTCTAATTAAACCAGTAAATCAATGACGATTCCCCAACCAACTTTATATATTTTCTTAAGTCTTTTTAACTTTATCCATATCTATCCATGTGTGCTCTTTATACAACACATCCATGTGTGCTATTACAACATTTCGATAAACAAATGAAGATGTATAAGTACCCACATCAAGAAAATAAAAGAATGATTGAATTCAAATGTTCGATGTAAAGCTTTATGCTGGATTGACCAATAATTTAAATAAAAAAAAAAAAAAATCTAAGAATCATACACAGAATAGAGAATACTAGCAATCAGGGGCGGATGTAGCTTATGGCAAGGGGGTGCAAGTGCCCCCACTAATTTTGGAAAGTTTAGTGCTAATTTGTAGAGCCTAATAATTGTGCCCCCATTCAATTTCTTTATTGTGCCCCGTTTATTCTTTTTTTATTTTATTTTTCTCTTACAACATCTTTAATGTAGACCAAACTATTAAATTCTAATTAAAACTTAAATCATATATTTACGAAACCATTTGTTGCTATTCAATTCACTTTTTTTTTTGTTTCAAATCATGTTACATATTGATATAGTTTTATTTTCTTTCCAAATTTACAATTCCATACAAAATAACTATACAAGTCTTTATGTTTTCATTGAACGTCACTTACTTTACATTTTTATACTTTAATCTCCTTAAATTCACTTTTCATTTCCTTAGCATATCTAATGACTATGTATATAAACTAATTTGGTGAAATATTTTTTTTCTGTATATATTTAATAGTACTATGATAATTATTTATATAAGAATTAAATATTTATTTAAATATATATTTTTACACTAATGATTTTTCCCCCACTAAAAAATTGTTCTGGATCCGCCAATACATCTTAATATCTGTTGCAACACTGTTGTACAGAAAATGTCAGAAACAAATTATTTCCCGTGACTATGGAGAGAGAAACAAAAAGGTAAGAGGTCCAACAAACAAAAATGTATTGAAATAAGCAAAAACATGTGATATGCCATTACCATTGACCTTCTTCCCCAACACTTCTGATTTTTTTTTTTATATTGCAGTATACATGTTTTGAGAAAACAACTTCAATTACCGGCCAAAAAATACTTTATGTTAATTAATGTAATTTTTTTTCTAAGAAATACTGACACTCTTATAAAATGGGGTTAATTTGCTCACTAGCACAAAAAAAAATTCGAATTAGTAAACTAGCAAAAATTAACCTACGTGGCACAATTATGATTATTAGATTTAGGTTAAATAACTAAAATTTTAATTATAGTTTTTTTTTTTTTGTTATTCCACCTAGTTTTCCTTTAATATGTACATTTATTACTACTGTAGTTAGTGTTTTAATGATGGATCTAACTAAGGAGTGTAGTTAGTGTTTTTATTACTACATTTATTACTACTGTAGTTAGTGTTTTATTGCCAACGGTTTTTATAGTGTACGTGCGTTGCATTTGATTTGATCGACATATTTCCCATTCATTATAATGTTTATACTGTATTTCGTGGATAATCTACTGGATTGATTAATGATCATATCTTTTTTTTACTTTTTAATTAAATGTCAAATTTATTCAAACCACAAAAGTTTTTTTTATCAAAATATATCATAGTTTGTAAAAAGAAATTGTTGCTGTAAACTAAAAAAAACTAAAAATTTCTAATATAGTAGATGATGCTCTCTTCATATCTTTCGTCGCCTAAAGCTTGGTTGGAGTTTTGAATGCTATTTTTCATGATCTTGTCGATAATCCACTACCCTTGATTTTGTTTCAAATTGCTTAAGAAAATATGTTCAAAATACCTACTACCTCGTTTGAAATATATGATCAATTAGTAGACGACATAAAACAAGCTGCGCGAAAGAAATAAGTTACAAACCAATGGTGTATGAAAATATATAGCTCTACAATGAGTTTTTGAAAATAGATATTTTTAATTAAAAAGATAATTATGACTAAAATTATGTTGTTATTAGCTCTATGATGAGTTTTTAAAAGTACGTTATTATTTCCATATACTCTAAATGATAAAATATTTGCTTGTAATCTCGTTTTATAGTGGATTCCAAGATGATTTTCGGTGAGATGTAGGCTATTTCATTCTGGTTTAGTAGGACTAGTTAAACCCTTGTGCTCATTACATTTTTGCAACTTCTTTCTCGTTTATTCTTGGTTTAATGTTTCACAAGAACAAGACCAACAATACTTAAGTGTTTTCTCGGTATTCGGCATTAGCCTTTAGGTATTCCGATTTAACGAATACGTATGTCTTAAAAGATGTTTGAATCCGAAACACAAGAAAACCAAACTCTTTATGTTACCATTAGACCACTGCTATTTTTGGTACTTTTTGATTGCATTTTGTTTTGCTTTTAAGGCCGTTAACACAAAAAAAAAATGCTTATATAGTTATATGTCTACGTCCACTTTATTCCTATGAATGATATTTGTTTGATTTGCTTAACTTGATACTACAAATAACAGAATAAACCCCTTGGAATAAACTAGAGAAAAAGTAGTTGCAATCTAGTACTTGTTTATCTTTATATATAGAGAGATTACAGAAAGATATATATGTTTATATATGTTATGAAATAAAATGAAAATGACAATATATCCACAGTTACATTACACGTGTATATAATTGGTCTGGAAATGTAGCTCTCAAGGCCCATGTGGATATGAGTCATATGACACAACACATTACTGTATACATATTGTACCTGAAAAACTTTAGGGGAAAATGTCAAAACTAATACATCCAAACTGTAAGAAATGGGAAGTTTTACCAAGTATAAAAGATAGTTCAATACTTCAATTGGTGTTTGACTCCTTCCGAAAGAAATGAGCTTTAGAAATCATAGTTTAAATTTGCGTGGATATGATTTCGTATAAATTTTTTATCCATAACTCCTCAAATAACCCAAAAAATCAAAGTTTTTTTTTAATCAAAAAGTATTGTGGTTTTAAGACTAACAATTCCAAAATATATAAATAGATGGATTTCGATCCATATAAATAATTTTCCAACTTAATTTCCGTTGTTTAGCCACTACCTCATCCTGATTACATTATATTTTTAGTAATCTTTTCTTATCTTATGTTTTACTAATTAGTGTCAAATGTCTAAAACTAATCAAATTGTAAGTTAAATTTAAATAATTTTTCTTTAATGTAGACATGAATCATCATTGTTTTACAAAATAATACAAAAACTAACTGTTTACAACCAAATAGTAGTGGATTAATAGTTTCGCATGAAATTCACCATATTTATTTAGGATCAAAATCCTTCATGCATAGAATTTTTTTTTTTTTGGTAAAATCATGCATAGAATTTTGAATGATCTAAATGTTTTATTTATTCATATTTATACATTAAATAGCAAAAGTATTTTGATTAGTATAGATTTAAAAGATTAATTTAGATCTTACAAGAAACTAAGAGTTCAAACTTTGTATTTTTTCTTTTTATAATTGTTCTATAGTTATCATACCATGGTAAATAAAGAGTGACAAAAAGAGAGTGACATAAATGGTAAGACAACAATTGGACCGACGTGAAAAGGGACCATAAAGTGTGAGGGGGAAGGTAAGTTAGTTAGTTGGTCGTCGTTGACGTTTCCTTTCGATTCATAACGAAGGTTCCTCTTTCTTTGTCTTTGACCATCACTTTTCTTTTCTATTTATTTAATACTACTCAATTTTTGTATATTATAATATGTTTTTCATACTATTAACAGATAAATTATATTATGTTTTCTTTTTCCTCTTTTTCTACTACTTTTTAACTTTCGGTACGTTCTTCTTAAAATTTATCATTATCCATTTTTTTGGCTTTTTATCTTATTGTATTTCTCTGGTCAGAATTTTTGGGGAATTATTCTTTGCTTCATGTATGAAAAAGTTGTTTTCGTGTTCATATTTCATTTGTTTCGAGTTTTTATTTGTTTTAAAAAATACAAGTGGTTTTCGAAAAATTGTGCCGACTGGATTTTTTTTTCTTGTTATTTAATTTATTACAGTTTTCCTATTAAGCATAATATCCATTACTCTTTTTGTAAGCAACTATCGCTTTCCTCTGTTTGAAAAAAAAAAATATATATATATATATATATATATTTTTTTTTTCTTCGAAATGTTAAATTGATTCAAACAAAATAAAAAGACGTTTTTGCAACTAGTTACACATTAGACTAAGGATTTGAGATAGAAAAAACAACTTTTACATAAAAAAAATATATCATCTTGAAGTAGACCATGCTTCCATCCCGTCCTGGAACCGACAATCGCCCATATCGTGTATTGTTGACAATCTATTCCGAACTTACTTATCAATGAACTTGATTAAGTGTGTTGCTGTGAGAGAGGACTCCCCGTGTCGCCTATTGTTTTGTTCCCGCCATATAGTATGAAGCGTAGTTTGAAATACAAGTCGCGTCAAGAATTGAACAGTTTCGTTGTGGGTATCGTCCACTAAAGATGGTCCCAAACAGTTGTGTACATATTTCCGAGAAGATTCCGAGTCAAATTCCCCCAAACTTTGTGACACCCCAGTTTCAGGACATATGCGGTATAAGCCGAGAGGCTTAAAAGAATTGATTTGGCTACCTATATCACCAAAGTGCACTTATCTTTTCGGAAGGTCTTGAGAGAACTCCAGAGTTAAGCGTGCTTGAGCTGAAGCAATTTAAGGATGGGTGACCTACTGGAAGTCATTTTCCAGTACCGTGAGTAAGACCAAAACACTGAGAAAGATCGCATGGTGATTTGCAGGATCAGTAAACAAGATTTCTGAGCCTCCCGGACTAACGCACCGACCATCGAACATGGTTGGCCCACGAGCTTGAGAGAGGATGGGGGCCTATGAGAGGGGCGGTCAGGGCGTTATAAACTTCCTCCGAGAAATGACATTCAAAATAAAGGTGATTTCATGTCTCTTCATTGCATTGGCAGAGACTGCAAGCACTATTAGCTTCATGTTCCACTTAAGCATACGATCTCCTGTAGCTAACTGATCATGAATCGCAAGCCATGCATGAAAAGCATATTTTGGTATATTGTGTGAGAATCACAATCCTTTCGACCATACTTTAATTAGCTTTTCAACTCTAATTTGTGTCCATATAGCTTTCGAGTTAAACCAGGGACAAAACTTATCTTCTCGTTTTCTCCATAATATCACATCCTCACCAACTCCCAGGTGCCAACTCCATCACCCTTTCTCCGTTATTCTTTAATGAATAGTTCAATAACATCGTACGCCTCTAGTCTATGGTTTCGTTGATGATGGGTTTTCAATGCTAACTCCACTGTTGTACGTATAGGAATACCCAAATCTATACATCCTCTTGGTTCTGTAACATCCGGTAACCGATTTTTATCTCACCATACATCATACCAAAATGAAGTAATGTCTCTTTTTTACCTCTATTTTTAAGAACGTACGAGCCATCTCTATATATCTTAGAAATTTTCTCCACATCCAAGACTTAAGAGACGTAGAATTGTTGATGCTCCGAAAAGATCCCTTGCGAATTAAATAGGAATATACTCAATTAACTCATAACGAGGAACGAACAGTCATTAGCAACATACTTTGTTAGCTTTCACAAGAGGCTTTAAACCCATACCACCTTCTACTTTTGGCGTGCAAACCATAATCCACTCAATCTTCGCTTTACAAGTGTTAAGTTCTGTTCGAAGATACTTTCGAGCAATCTTTAGAACCAATATGAAAAACACACATCTTTCATGCTTTCTTCAACATATTTTTAGTAAAATAGTTATTTAATATCGCATACATCTGACTAGTTACTACTATATAAATACTATGTTGAACTTAAAGGTTTAATTATTTGGCCGTTACCAATAGTTATCACAAGTTTACGTTACCTTACCAAATCATTTTTGAACTGTATGATTAAGTGAAAACGTTTAAAATAACGACTTTTTGAATTAACCACTTTAAAATTAGAAAAATACAATATTTTTTAATGGAGTTAAGTTTTGAAGGATATACATTAAATAAATAGCACATTATCCAAAAAACTAACTAATATCAAATCAAAGTATATATAAAAAATAGATTTACCTTCCACTACTTTATGCAGAAATACATAATATATGTGGACTTTATTGCACGTCGATCTTGAGAAAATGCGAAAATATCAATGGAATCCATTCATTAAACCAAATTTGGTTTTTTACCCGATTGATGTGAAAATATTAGCTACATTGGTAGGGTCTTATTAAATTTTGTTGTAGGGGCCATATCCTCGTGTTGTTGTCGAGGTTGGGTGAATCTCATTCAATAACGCTGAATACTATATAATTAATAAGTATTAGTACTAAATTATGCTTGGGAAGTTTGACATATAAATAATGTTTTGAAAATCGGACCGGACCGAGGTTTACCCAGGTTCAACGGCGAATCAGGTACCAATCCGGGATGGGTTAACTCTAAAACTCAAATAGAGTCAATAACTGGGTTGAACCGGCAAAAACCAGCGAACCAACGACCCAATCGAACAGTTTCAAAACGGGTTTAAACCAAATTTACTATTTTATTATTCAAATTAATTTTTGTTTTATTTTCCTTTCTTTTTAGGTATACTTTTTTTTAACTTAAATAAAAGAAATATGGTTTACAAATGAGTAATGACTTTTGCACTTTTTCTAATTACATTAAATTTTCCAATTTTCTTCGAGTTTTAGAACCAAAAAATGGAACAATCAACACTATAAAATTAAACTATAAGAGTACGTAGTAGAGAAATCATAGATATGTTCTTTTAACTTCTTGATTAAATCACCAAAAATAGTGATAGCGATTAGTTTTTAATATGAGAATTTTCATGATATGTCAGTTTTGGCATGGCACTTTACAATTATGCTATCGTTTGAAAAAAATTAATGATTTTATCTTTTTTCTGTAAAAAGTGGCATGTTTACAATAAATTTTCAGGAGTGGCATATTTAAAAAAAAAAATTTTAATGTGGCATATTTGTAATTCCTTTTTTTAATATTTATGATAGTTAACTTATGTGTATTATTTATTTAAGTTTTCTAAACAATTCAAATTATTCAAATGATTTGTTTAATTTTAAAAGAGTATCAAATTATATATACTACTAATTTCAAAATATCATCAAATCCGGTTG
This sequence comes from Draba incana, assembly GCA_963576765.1. Taxonomy (NCBI): domain Eukaryota; kingdom Viridiplantae; phylum Streptophyta; class Magnoliopsida; order Brassicales; family Brassicaceae; genus Draba; species Draba incana. Next base: position 34,171,547 of record OY755212.1, on the reverse strand, counting down.
AATCCGGTCAAACCACATTGACCCATGACCCAAATGCTTCGCCGGTTCAGTTGTTGGTATTTTGTACTGATGATTCTTTTGATTCATTCTTCTCCAATCACTACAGATATCATAAGAGAAGGGTCAATCTTTTTTACATTAGACCATCTCGAACCCATGACACTAATTTTCACTCTACATTAACTCTATTTTAGAGTAAGGGTTTTCTCTAACCTATTACTCTATTTTTAACTCTAAAATAATATTCTAAATATATTATTTTTCAATTTGGTCCTTGACTTATTAAAATCATACAATTTACCCAATTATTTTATTATCAATAATTCACTAAAATTACAATAATATTTTAACTGAAAATTTATTATAAAAATAAAATAACATTACACAGTAGAAAAAATAAATAATATAATTTAAGCATTATTATTACCAAATGTTTTACACAAATGATCAACTAAATCATTACGAAGTGAAAAATGAGCTTCTTTATCTTTGATTCTTTTAAATCGCCCAAGAATTCTTGAAATCGAATATTATCATTTATTTTATATTATTTATCTTAATTTCATCATTTTCCATTAATAATTTTTATCGTATTTGAAATTTTTTGTTGCATTTTAATTGTGTTGGTTAAAAATATTTTTTTAAAATGAAGTTTGATTATCATTTTATAGTTTTGTTAAAAGGTCATTAATCATTTAATCAAAAATTAAAGAACCAATAAGAAAAACATATATTTAATCATATATTTTAAGTGTAAAAGTAGAATGAGTAAAAAGTTAAATGATCATTTTATATAAAAAAGTTCAATTCTAGAATAGAATGAAAAATAAGTTTACTCTACATAACTACATGTAGAGTAAAAAAAATATAGTTGCTCTATTTTAGTGTAGGATTTAGAGTGGGGTTGGAGAAGATTTTATTCTAAACTTCTTTTTAAAATGTGATTTAAAGTGGAGTTAAAGATGCCCTTAGACTCTAACCGCACACTAAAATACATTCTCAAACACTTTTTTTTTCCATATCTCCCTTAGACTATGTGTAACATCCCATAACCAAATTTTAGGATTTTAGGAGGGGTGTCGATCGACACCAGTAGGGGGTGTCGATCGACACCATTGTTTTCGGTCAATTTCGTTTTGAATTAAAATTATCCGGTTTGTTGCGCGCTTTGGGAACGCAGCCCTAGGTCGGGTTATATAATGTTCCAGCCGGAGAAGCACGAGTTTGGCAGAGAAAACTAGTGAAGAAAAAGGTGATTTGAGTGTTTGAGTGTGAATTGAGGGGATTTGTGATCCGTTCTTCATCGTTCTTCGTTTGTGAGTCTCGTGTGGTCGTTTGTGCAGGCTTGTGGTGCTATCTCGGTGAATTCCAGCGACGGAGAGTGCTGTTCATCGCTGTTCCTTGCCGTTCATCGTGTTCTTCACGGTTATTCCCTTTTTCTTCGCGAAATTGAGGTGAGTGCGCGACCGTATGTAGGCTCGGATAGGTTAGAATTCGGATGATAATCGGTTAGGATTGTTCGTGGTGATAAACTAGAGGTGGGCATAATTCCCGTCCCGTCCCGGTCCGTCCCGTTCCCGTTCCCGAATTTCCGTCCCATATATTTCCCGTATTCCCATATGGGACAAGTTTTCAATTCCCAATTGGGACCGGGACGGGAACGGGATATCCCAAAGTCCCGTTTGAAAATCCCGTTTGATATAACTATAAATATTAATATATATATATATTAATGGGATAATATGAAATTATAATGATAATATGAAATATAGTTTAATGTGGTTTAATATGGGATATGGGATATATGATTCAATTTGAAGATTATGGTTTTTATATGGTTTAATATGGGATATGACATATATGAAATTATAAAGATAATATGAAATATGGTTTATTATGGGATATATACATATATCTATTTTTTAATGGGATAATATGAAATATGGTTTAATGTTGTTTAAGTTTGATTCAATTTGAAGATTATGATTTTTATTTTATTTTAAATTTTTAACTTTTATGAAATACAATTGAATTTTTTTAATTTAAACATATTTTCATAAATTGAAAAACCTAGTGGTAGTGTCGATCGACACCAAGGTCAAACAACACCGATGTTGTTGAAGTGTTGATCGACACCTAGTGGTAGTGTCGATCGACACCCAGTTGAAATTACGTGTGCATTTTTTAATTGTTTATTGTTTGGTTTTTTGGCTTATCCGTACTTAGCCTGTTGACGGAAAGACCGTCTCACTAAGTATTTATTAAATACTTACGCAACTCTTTTTTCCATGTGTTGCAGGTAATAGAAATGCGTGGTCGCGGAATCAAGACCGGTGAAGAGGATGATAGGGTGTTTGGATTGTTTAGTTTTTTCTAGTGAATTTGGTGTTTAGGTTGCTAGTTTCTTTTTGAAATATTTGATTTTGGAATTGATAATTGGTTTAATTATTTATTTGAATTATTTTATATTAGTATTTATAAGAATAGTAACCTGAGGTTAAAAAAAAAAAAAAAATGCGTTGGTTGTATCACTCTGTCTCAGTCAATCTTACCACCACCACCATTTTTCTCTTTTCTTTCATCTGACTGACACAACGTAGATCACTTTTTTTTTTACCATATGACACATAACTCTCTTTTGTTTCGTTTTCTAGCTTGGTTCGACTCTCCATGAAGCAAAATTGTGGGTTCCTAAAAGAATAAAATACCATATAATCGATTTTTTTTTGGACCGTAACGTGTTTGTTGACTTTTATGAGACTTTTTCTATAATGAACGGATCCACTAAAAAAACACCTAAACAAAAAACATCAGCTTATTTTTTTTCATGAAACTAGCTCCGAAAATGTAAAAGATAGCTAAAAATAGAATAAAATTATTGAACAAGTCGTATTTTTATTTTGTTCTTTATTGTTTTGTACATTAAAATAGGGTTATGATCCTCCAATACCTACTGACTTTCCGTATTTTACGCTTTCCAATTTTTTATATAAACACCCAAAACAAAATGAAAAAAGCAGAGATTATTTCTAGAAAGTAAATTTTATCTTGTTATGCTTGTAGTTTTGAGTTACTAACTCATTAGTCATGAAGATCTTTTCGTTGTTAGTCATCACCATCATCATAGTCTTGACATTATTTTCGTCTCTAACTAATGTCGTCGGTGCCCCGCAGCCAAAAGGACCTTGCGGTATGGAGCTTACAGGTTGCCTAGATGCCTTTTATGGACATTTACACAATAAGATTCCAGCACCATGTTTGTGACAAATGGAAAGCGGCAGAACCATGTTTGTGTAGTTTCCTGAATTCCAATGATCATGGAAGAAGAATAGCCGGACGTCGTATACTCATTGGGTGTAAAATGGGGGTTCCCCCACGTACAAGGTTATAAGAAAATATTTTGCAGCATAATTCTTTTTAAGAAAGATATATAATGCCTTCTAGATAATAATACCTTCTACGTTTTTGTAGAAAATTGATTCTCTACGAGTAAATCACCAATTTTTTTGTAAAAAGTTAAAAGCCAATAAAAGAAGAAAAAAACGTAATAATTTAATTAAAATTTTCCCAAAACCCTAAACCCAAATTTATACCTTAAGCTCCAAATTTATATCCTAATTTAGCAATAGTTAACCCAAAATAAACTCTAAACCCCAAAATCAAACCCTAAACCTCAAAACTATACCCTAATTTGGGAATAATTAATCCAAAATAAATTCTAAATCACAAACTCAAACCCTAAACCCCAAAATTATACCCTAATTTGGGAGTAGTTAACCCAAACCTAAAAATTTAAACTACAAATCTATTGAAAATCAATTTTTGTAGTTAAAATTTTTGGGTTTGGGTTAATTATTCCCAAATTAGGGTATGATTTTGGAGTTTAGGGTATAAGAAATTTTTCTAATATTAATTATTTTATTTGCTTAATTAGATAATATGGTATTAATTGTTTTAATTTGTTTGATATTGAAAATGATTTAATTAAATTGGTGGTCTTTACAACTTAATTTTGATTGGTTAATAAGGGTGAATGAGTTGTGTTCACCCTTAGGGATGAACCCAAGAATTATTCTTTTTGGAACGCTGTAATTTTATAACAATGAATACGGATGTTTTCTATAAAATAATGAAACAATAGATTTAGAGAACAAAACATTTTAAATTGGTTTAATTTTGCATAAATTATTGCCAATTAATCTTAAATTTTGAATCTATTCTTCAACTAAATTATGTATCAATGAACTTTTGTAATCAATATTTTTCATTAAAATAAACAGTAGCATTGCAATTTAGCTATTTAACTTATACGAAAAATTTGGTAGGTTTTCCAGAAAAAAAAAAAAAAAAAGTGGTAGGCATTAGTTACTATTGTAATCCAATTTTCTTGATCACCACAGGTGCATGTGGACCCACACCACATGATCCGTTTTAGATCTCCAACATAGTAACATTACCATAACTGCCGCTGGTTATTATTCTATGCTAATTGTTGCATTGGTTTCCTAATCGATTAATATTTGAATTTTGTTTCCATTTGGCGGTGCTATCTTCTTCTATACATTAAATTATGGCTCTAAATAATACCAGTTTAATGGTTATACTGTCAGTTTTTGTCTCTAGAATGATTCTGCTATTGGTATAATGGTTCTACTGACACCATTTAACTTTCTAATATTCTGCCAGATTCCGCTAGAAATTTAATCATTCTGCTATTACCATTCAGAGCCTATAAGCATTTTGGGATCATTTTGTTTAGATGTGATCACTTCATTTTTTTCACCATTTTTTACATAATAAAATAATTTCTACTATACTACTATCTAAACACTCTATAATCAAATTAATTCCTATTATACTATTATTCAAACACTCTATAATCAAGTTTTCACTATGATGCTGGTTAGGGCATTTTAGTTTTACTCAACACCATTATATACAAACCAAACTTATTTCAATCTAACCAAAATTCTCACATAAAATATATGTTATAAATCCAAATCTTCGTGTTTAAATTTATTTAAGATCTACATCTTTGAATGTGATGATTTCTCGATTGTTCGTTGATCTTCTTATCTTTAGAGGTGTATATTATTATATTTTTAAGTTTTTATGTTAGTTTTCTTACGTTTAATTACAATTTTGACTGTTTTTTCTTTCTATTTTTAAGATCATTGTATATATATTAATGTACCTTCAGATGTATTAGTAATGATTGCTAATGATTTTTCTTTTAATCTTTATTTTCTTTGTAGATTCTTATGGTATTGGTTACAAATTTGTTGTTGTTGTGTGTAATTATGATCTTTAACAAAGATAAATCCGAATGATGTGATAGATTTGTTTTTCTTGCTTACTAACTTAGTTCATGTTTATAGTTTGATGTCTAATACAATGATTGTTTGCTTTATTTTATGTATATCAAAATATCCGCACTAAAATTTTAAAAAGGTTCTTTTGCTAAATTTTTTTGTGTATAATCCATCTTTGTACTTGATTAATATGTATAAAAAGATAAAAAAAAATTTCATGTCCAATACTTTCTAATATATATATATATTACATTTATAATTTGGCACCTAAAATCAAAAAATTAAAAAATAAGTCTAAAATTTCATAGTTGTAAAAACAAATACCATTTTAGTTATACATAGACAAATAAATGTAGATCTAACTTAATCATGTAATATTGTTTCACAACACTGAATAATATTATCAATAATTTATTACACGATTATAAAAGTCACGAAAAATACATACACATACTTCATTCAACCGGATCTTTTAATGCATAATCAAATCAACAAATTTTATAAATTATTTTATTTATCTATAATTAATAATTTTAAAATTAAAGAGACGGTTACAATTAAACTCGTGCACGGCACGGATCCTATTCTAGTATATTTATATATAACTAACACAATCAAATAATTTCAACTTGCATAGTATTAGTAACTAGACGTTCTCGTGTATTTGTGAAGTGACCTTAACCTAGTGGCACAAGAGATAAGTCCACTGTGGGCAGACACCATCACACCCGGGATCGAGTCCCTCCTCCTACTTAATGTAGAAATTAGGCTAATGGGCCGGCCAGTTGTGGCCCAATGTTGACAAAAAAAAAAACGTTCTCGTGTATTTCATGATAAATAAACTTAGAAGCTACTACAACTGGCCGTGTACCATTTCAAAATATATGCAATAATGAAACATTTTGTCTTTTGTATTTCATTCACAATTATAATAAGCAAATATCCTTGCCTGTTTTTAGTTATTAGCAATTAAAAAATACAAAAATAATATAGTTTGTTTTGAGTTAGTTTACTTGTACCAATAGTTTCTTTATTTCCTACAAAAATTCAAAAGATAGTTGAGTAATAAAAGCTTGTAGTAAAATGTGAAGATGTTTAGCTGGCTGAACCTATGCCATCAAACTAATTACAGTTGGTAACATCATTTTCTGATATTATTTGTATGTAAAGATGGCATAAACTCATAATTCATTATTAATAGATAATAAATGGTTGATTTATCTTTATTATATAATAGTTTTAGATACGAGATTACCAACACTAACTCGCGCTAGTGTATTGAACTATAGTTCATGTTTAGTTATAGATCTGGGCGTTAAAAAAAATTATAGATCTGATTGGTAACCAAAATTGGTATAAGTTTTTCTGCTATAAGTTGGAGTTGTAACTTTTATAACATTGAGTAAAGTTATACAAAATAATTGTACAAATAAAATAGAATGTAACGTTTTAGTATTATTACTTTTGTGATTAGTTCAATCAATAACGTTATAAATTATAAAATAGCGATACATTTATCAAAACGATTACCAATATGAGCCGATTGGTTATTCCGAAACTAATCCACCTTTACGACTTACATCCGAAACTGAATGTATGAGTTAAAATACTATAATACATAGTAAAAATTAAACATTTTCATGATTATCTTATAGCGTAAAATACATTTTTCATAGTTTGAAATGTTATTTATTAGGCGAAGGAGGTGATTGTCCACGATCCAATAGAATAACATTAATCATAAAATAAACAAAATAACGACTTCATGCATTAGTTAATACCGTTGCTGTAATTACGGTTCACAGGGCTCGAAGTCCCGTATCCGTAGGACCCGACACGATAGATGGATTTTTTTATTTTTTTTTGGAATCCGGAAAATGCTTCTAAAATTTATATACTGTATTTATCAAGTTTACACTTAAATATACTTTCTGAATTTTCATAAAGAGTAAGTTTTGAGCTTGTATTTCAATTTCAATATCTTAATTTTTTTATAATAGTATAAAATATTTCAAGCTTTTATATACTATGTAATACTATTTGTAGCTTTTATGATAGTGTACAATGTACATGTCCAAAATATTTGTTGTAATAGGTAAAAGATACGCAGTGACCCATGGCGACGGTAAATCAATTTATTTAGATAAAACAAGAAACTAACTATTTTTTGAAAAATTACACATTTTGACTCTCTTCATTTTAATAGGAAACTTTTTATATTAAATTATAGATAATACAATATAAAATATCATTTCACAATCCTAAATCTTAATTGTCATCATAAACCTCTTCAAAATTAAACTTTTCTTACTAAAACTCTAAATCCTATTCGTCACTTTATAAATATCTATCTCTAGAAATCATGCTGTAACAATTTTCACACCACCAGTGAATCTTATTCTACGTCTTCTTTTTAGTCACATGCACCGTTAAAAAACTATATATATAGAATAAAAAAACTAAGAGATGAAAACATTTTTGTTTGAAATATATTATTAATCAAACAAAATATATTTGTTATTGGGAATGCCGTGCCCAAAGTTTAGGGGCTTGAGGAGAATTTGAAAATGAAATATTTTTTACATATATTTCCTAACAATAATAATAATCTAAATTCAAATATATGTTAAGAGTGTAAATAATAAAAAATGAAACTAAGTATAAAAACATTAATTTTTTTTTAGCATAGAAATGGTTTGAATTTGGTATGTGAAACTTAAAAATAAAACATTTATTTTACTTTAACTACCATTAGCAACCCATATAAACATAGGTCATCCGGTTTACCGTCTAAGTCGAATTTATAAACATTGACCTTAGGAAACAATACAAATCTCCACGACAAAAAGAAGAAGAAAAATTAGATATGAAAATCTCTGCACTGCAGTCATTTAGCTAAGAAAATTAAATTTACAAAAAGTCCTCATCAAGATACCCCGAAATGGACGACAAGAAAAATAAAAGACCTCGAAATGTTTTATGATATTTTTGTCCTCTTTTTTGTCCAATATGAAAAATAAAATAAAATATAAATATAAAGTGTGACAGAGAAATCTGGACCAAAAAAAAATAAAAGTGTGACAGAGAAATGTACTATTAGTTTAAGAATTTAATTGGCTTATTACATAAAAAAACAGAGTAACCTTCTCTTCAACATAGAAAGAAACATTGCTTATAAAACCCCCCTCCCTTCACCATCTCTCTCATTCAATTCACTTCACATTTGGATAAAATCTCTCAAACTTCCATTTCTTGTTTATTTTAAGAAAAATTAGGTAAGTCTAACATATCTCTCATCTACTTTATCTTCTCTTTACACTTTCATTTCCTAAACATAAACTCAAGAACTCAGATTCCTCTATGTTCTTGCTCCTCTCGGTTAAGAAGCTTACCTATTTAAGTCTTCCTCTGCTTTTGCTTGTTACTTGTGAAATCGGAACTGATTCTAGATTCTGTATGACATAAATAATAAAAACATGAAGCTGAATTACTTATGTGATTTTTTGGACAGTTAATTTATGGAGACAAAACCCAAAAGAAAAACTTGTTCTGTTTCTATGCCCTGTTTTTATGCTCTGTTTTTTTTTTTTTTTTTGCAGGAAACAGAGTTTTGAAGAATCATCATATTTTAGACGAAGAAGATGAAGTATGTGGTGGTTTCAGGTGGAGTAGTGAGTGGACTCGGAAAAGGAGTAACAGCGAGTAGTATCGGACTTATTCTCAAATCTTGTGGATTCAGAGTCACCGCCATTAAAATCGGTCTTTATTTCCTTTCTCTATAACAGATTTTTTTCATGTAAACGAACATGTCGCCATTTTTTTCTCTTCTTCTCACACAAAGTTCGTTTTTTTTTTATCACTTTCATTTTTTGCTTTTTTTTTTTCTCCCAACTGATAACAAAGTTTATAAAAGGAAAAGTTTCAGATTTGATTTATTTGGCCCCATTAGGTCAACAAACATGAAAAAGGAGTATTTTTTTTCTTTTGCTCACGCGTGTAGAAAAAGTTTTTAAAAAAGATCTTTGAATTTCCAAAGATTCAATCTTTTTCTAATTTCCAAATTCTCATGACTTTTTTTTTCCTAAAGTTAAACAGTTTTTTTTTTTTTTTTTTTGTTATAGTTAGTTACTGTACTTAATCCTGTTGTGAAAATGATGCAGATCCTTACTTAAACATTGATGCTGGGACCATGTCACCTATTGAACATGGTGAAGTTTATGTCTTGGACGATGGTGGTGAGGTACTACAAAACATTTAATGACTTGTTCATTCAATTAGGTCAACTACCATTTGATAAAAATAAAAAAAAATGAAACTTTTTTGTTTTGTTTTGTTATGTGTGTGAATAAAAGGTTGATCTTGATCTTGGGAACTATGAGAGGTTTATGGATATTAAGCTGACTCGTGAAAACAACATAACTACTGGAAAAGTTTACAAGGTTTGTGTGTGTTTTGACAAAAAAAAAAGTTTGGATTTTGGTAATTGAACTTACAAGTTATGAACTTTTGTGAAAAACAGCATGTGCTTGAGAAAGAGAGGAGAGGAGATTATCTTGGAAAGACGGTTCAGGTAATTAGAAAACACAAAAACACAAGAAACTGATATATGTAGACCAACTGTTCGATGAAATTCCCCTGAAAGAGAGAATTTGTAGGTTGTTCCTCATATCACTGATGCAATTCAAGAATGGATCGAACGTGCGGCGAGGATTCCAGTCGATGGACAGTCAGGTCCAGCTGATGTTTGTGTCATAGAACTTGGAGGAACTATAGGTACTTTAATTGATTTTCTCTTCATAGAGATTTTAACTTAATGTCAGGTTTAAGAATATGGAGATACTTTTTGAATTTTGCAGGAGATATAGAGTCTATGCCTTTTATTGAAGCTCTTGGGCAGTTCTCGTATCGTGTTGGTAAGATTTGGTTTTGTGTGTATGTGTTCATTGAGGTGTAACAATGAGAGTTTACTTAAGACGTCAAGATTTAACTTTTTTTCCAGGCTCTGAGAACTTTTGCTTAATCCATGTCAGTCTTGTGCCTGTATTGAATGTTGTTGGTGAACAGGCAAGTTTCTTGATTCTTGAATATTTTGTTTACTCTGTTTGCTTTGTTCTTTGGAGTTTGTTGTTCTAACAATGTCTTATTGCTTACAGAAGACTAAACCAACACAACATAGCGTTCGAGACTTGAGAGGTCTTGGTTTGAGCCCTAATATCTTGGCTTGCCGTAGCACAAAGGTATTAATCCTTGTTAATTTCTTGTTTTGATTTTGGTAATGTTTGTGTAAGTTCTTACATGGAAACTTGATTTTGTAGCCACTTGAAGATAATGTGAAGGCCAAACTCTCTCAGTTTTGCCATGTCCCGGTACGTAATATTTGCAAGACAAGACTTAATCCTCTCTTTGTATATATGAACATTGTTTAATAAGATAGAAATGGTATTTGCAGATGGAAAATGTTGTCACTCTCTACGATTGTCCCAACATTTGGCACATTCCATTGCTTCTCAAAGTGAGTAGCGTTCTCTTTCCGCCATAGTTTCAAAGTTTCGGTAAAAAGGTTGTTCTCATCATTAATGTCTTTACATGTTAACTTGTTTGAGCAGGAACAAAAGGCACACGAGGCGATTTTGGGCGTCTTGAACCTTAAAGGGTGTGTCTCGCTTACTCTTATTATCGAATAGATTGGCTCATTCATATAAATGCTGATTCTTGTTGGATTCATTGTGTGTATAGAGTTGCGAAGGAGCCTGCGTTAGAGGAATGGTCTTTGATGGCTAACATGAGCGACAAGTTGCATGTTCCGGTGTGTTCCTGATTCTACCAATGACATTTTAGGCTTAGTTTATCTCACTGACTTCAATATCTTTTGGGTTTTCAGGTAAGAATTGCTGTTGTTGGGAAGTACACTGAGCTATTGGATTCGTATCTTTCCATTCACAAGGCTCTCTTGCACGCTTCTGTGGCTAGGCGCAAGAAACTAGTCATAGATTGGATTTCAGCGAGTGATCTTGAACAAGGAGTGAAAAAGGAGGTATGTTTACACTTTACACTAAGCTCTAATAAATACAAATTACGAAAACCGTAAAAACTAAAGCAAAATCATTCCTCTCTGCAGAATCCGGATGCGTATAAGGCTGCATGGAAGTTACTCAAGGTCTGAACATTCTTTAATCCTGATTTCTTGTGTCGAGAAGAACTTTCCGTTGATTAGGTCTATGTAATTTGTCTTTCAGGGTGCTGATGGTATTCTTGTACCGGGAGGTTTTGGCAATAGAGGTATTGAAGGAAAGATTCTAGCAGCAAAATACGCTAGAGAAAACAGAGTTCCGTACCTCGGTATCTGTCTAGGGATGCAACTCGCTGTGATCGAGTTTGCAAGAACCGTACTCGGTTTACCAGATGCAAACAGTACTGAACTTGATCCAAACACTAAAAACCCTTGTGTTATTTTCATGCCTGAGGTTTGTTTCTTCCCTTTCCACATTTTCTTGTTTTAAGTTATAATTACTTCACTCTACTTGATTCGGGATTTCGTGTAAATTTTGTTTGAAGCAGGGCTCGAAAACACATATGGGAGGCACTATGAGGTTAGGCTCAAGAAGAACTTATTTCCAAACTAAAGACTCCAAATTAGCAAAACTGTAAGCACAAGATTCTTTTTCCACTCTAATGCATCTTAGATCTTAACTGATATCTTTTACATGCTTTCAGATATGGGAACAGAAGTTTTGTCGATGAAAGGCACCGACACAGATATGAGGTATTTAATCACTAATTGTACATAAAAGCTTATCTCTTTAACAGTTTAAGCTAAAAGAAGATGTTCTCTTATAGGTGAATCCAGCTATGGTTCCACGTTTCGAGAGCTCTGGACTCACATTCCCAGGAAAAGATGAGACGGGTCAGCGAATGGAGGTAAAATCCGATAGATAAACCCCGAACACCACATGATAATTTTCATTTTCTTGGTTATAATTCTTTTACATTTTGAAAATACAGATCGTTGAGCTGCCTAACCATCCGTTTTACGTTGGAGCTCAGTTCCATCCTGAGTACAAATCAAGACCCGGAAAACCTTCTCCTCTCTTTCTAGGTAAAGAAAGCTCTCGGTTTCTTTCTTCGTGTAACCACATACTTAAAAACTAAACCTTTTTCTTGAATCAAAAATTGCAGGACTGATTGGAGCAGCTAGTGGAGAACTAGACATTGTACTGCAACAAAGCTGCCAAGAAACCGTTGTTCCACGTCCTCTCTCCAAAGGAAAACTTGAGAAAGTTTATTGGAAAGGCGCAGCGAAAAAGCCAGTCAGTGTTGTGTACAGTTTATGCGATCGTATCTACTCATGAACCACAACAATGACTTCTCTCTAAAAAAAGGCTATTTTATCCGGATTTTTAGCATGGATTAGGAAGAGAGAAAGGCTCTGATTTTGTACAGTTTCAAGCTTGGCTTTTTATGATATGCTTTTTTTCAAGACTATCTATGGAGAAGAATGAAGATGAAGAACACAAGACACAACAAGTAGTAGAAAAAAAATATACCTTTGTCTTTTGTAATGGGTAATATTTTAGAGTTGTGTTTCTTTGATGTTCTTAATGTAGTAGTAGAAGTAGTAGTATCAATCAGTAGTTTTTTTTTTTGTTGGGTTTATTATGGTTTTAAACATTTCCGGAGAAGTACCGATGTTTTCGTCGGTACATAGTTTGATTCCTCTGTATTATGTTGATGTAGTTTCTCTATGTTATTTGAATGGTTATATAACTATTTATCTATTTTTACTGGTTATTCAAGTTTTTGTGACATTCCATTGAAGCAAAGCTTCTTTCATTTTTTTGGGTTGTATTGTTACCAAATAGAATATAACACTTATCTGGCTAATTTCTGATAAGTTTAGGGGCTAAAATGTTAGTTATATTTTTATGGGCCTGGTCTTTTTATTGTTAATAGCCCAGGCCCATATTTAACGCGCGCTACTTCTCTTTTGGCGCCAACTCGGTATTACTTTTTTTTTTTTTTTCCGACAGCATCGAAATTTTTGGAAGTTTAATATGCACACCAACTGTTCGATGAAATGTCTCAGAGAAATTTCTTCTTAATTCGTTTACCACACTAGTCGCCGTCTTCTCGGTATATCATCAAATTGGGCTTAAGATAAGTTTTTGAAGATGAGCTCTACTGTTTGGTGGGAAGGAGTTGAGAAGACAAGAGTTCTTATTGCCCCGGGTTCTCTCTCTTGTTCTTTGTTGTTGCACATTCTTCAGTTATATGTTTTATTATAACCTAAAATGACTTTAGATTATGCAATGGTGTATGAATGTTCATGAAAAGGGTTAGTCAGTGTTTATCAATGAAATAAATTGTTAGATTTGAATTAGAAATAACATTATAACTGTTGTTTGCTAGATAGAGATATGTTCATTAGAAATTGAAAGGATGTTTTTTACTCTTTCATTTTGAATCAGTGTTAGTTGGAATTTTTTTGATGCTTTAGATAATAACAAGGCCATAGTTTGTTGCATATGTAAAGATTCAGGTTGTGACGGAAACAAACCCGGAGAACTATTAGCGCTTCGACATCCAAAATCAGGTAATGTGATGTATAGACTATGTGACAGGCTTGCTATATAGTGTTGTAGGACAAAATCAGGTTTGAATTGATATCTTCTCTTATATGAATGGCAGAAAATGGAACATGTTACCTTTTTAATAATGAGATGCTTCAAGAACTTCAATGGTTTAAGCAATCATATGGTTCTTGGTTCCTAGGAGATTACATTTCTCAAGGTAATTCCACCGTTGATCTTGATTGATTATTGAGTGTAGATAAATATTTATCTCCCTTATGTTTTCTTGGTATAGATGGAAGCTTATATATGGCGACTCCAGTTGATCCTGTTTTCATCTTGTTGCCTATTTTCGACGAAGCAAGAATGAAGGTCACTCTTTGCTCTTCTCAGTTCACTACTAATTCCATTTCTCAGAAATGTTAATTGTGTTCTTAAACTGTTGATTCTATAGAAAGGTGAAGAAGATGTTGGAAAGTTCAGGGAACTAGATGAGATTTTATTTGTGGAAGGATATCCTGGATATCAACATTTGTCGTCACTTGCAGAAAAGTGTATGGAAATCGTATGTCAAACTCAAGGTAAAATTGATGTTCTATTGTTTGAGAAAACACGGTTCCACGCGCTTAACTGAAGAGCTTGGGAATCTCTCTTGTCTTTAATTTCATTTTTCTTCTCTTCTTGCAGAGGTTGGGTCTATGAAGTTCTATCGGCTTGATAACTCAAAAGTTTTTGCTTGGTTAAGCTATAAGGTATGATCTTGTCAGAAGAATGAGGCTTGTTTAAATGCTAATATGTCTTTTTGGATATTGCCTGGTGAAAATTCTGAATTTGCTCTGTAACTGGCTTTGTTTCACATTCTACAATTATTGCATCTCTGTATGGATTTGAGGGAAAGAGTATTCATGTTAGCGCGTATCTGCTTTATTCAGATCCTTAAGGTGCCCTGTGTTATAATGAATGTAGGTATGCTGTTTAAAGAAGACTCTACAAGGATTGGACAAGAACTATGGAGCTCAAGATGAGAAACAAACATGTAAGTTCAAGAATAGAAATTATTTTACTCGTAATGTAGCTAATCACTGATACCGGCTTTAATATGTACAGTGGTAGATGCAGTTTCAATTGTGGGGGAGTACTTGAAGACAGATCCTTGGTTAAAGCTTCTCCATGATCATCTCGGGTACTTTTTTTAGAATCTTAAAATCTTCGGAAGAAGAGAATCATAGTTCCTTATCGTTATGTCTGGTTTGTTTTGCAGTCTCGAGTTTGTTGATCCAACGACGAAAGAAACCAATATGGAGAATCTTCCATCTCCATATGAGAATTACATGGAATCCTCAAATTCTTCACAGGTGAGTGTATGTTTCATTGCTGAAACTGTAGATAAATAGTTCTAAATTCCATATCTTTGTGTTACTTGTTCTTGTTGACTTATTAAGCTTTTCTGGTATACATTTGTTAGGAGAAAACAAATAAAAAGCAAGGAAAATCTGGAAAACAGACAAAGCAAGCAAAGATAGAGACTGGTTCAAAGAACATAAGGGATATGTTTTCAAGAGCTTGTAAGAAAAAGTGTTGAATGATTAATTACACAAAAAACTATTCAATTATTTCAAGTTTCAGATGTTCTTAAACATAGTCAAACTCAAATGTGATTGATTGTATTTCCTAACCAATGTTGCTTATTAGCTGAAATTTGGACTTTGCTTGGTTATGAAAAATACATGAAAAAACTCGCAAATATATATAATTTGTTTGTTCTCCAGTGTGAATTGTTTCTTGAACTAGTAACAAAATCAGGGCTTAATTTGAATTTTCATATCATCGAATCATACATTTATGCCGTTTAATTCTGGGAACTGCTAGGGTTAAGGTTCTGAAAGAGCTCGGGAAGATGGGCATTAGTAAGTTTAGTTCTCTTGCTAATCTCTTGTTTCTTCTTCTTCTTCTGTTTCGATTTACTCGGTACGCCAAGCATCTGTTCAGCAGCTTTCCTCTCTGCAGTGTTTGACGCCGGCTTCAAACCAATCTTCATCAGCTCCTTCTCAACGTCCAACATGTCGCTCGGTACTTCAATGTTGCGGAATAGAGCTTTAAAGTCATCATCAATCTTCATATCAATCTTAAGATCATTCGGGTACGCAATGTCCTCCGTTGAATTTGTTGAATTCGATAGCAACCAAATATCTTTAGAAGTTTTCAAAGCCTGCAATAACACAAGCCAAAGTATTTATACAAAGTTATTTCCGAAAAAAAGGTTATCCGAATGCGTACCTGCAAATCCTCTAGGACGTTCGGGTAAGCGTCTTTGAGATCGCTCACTGCAATCCCATCGGGATATTTTTTAATCAATAGAAGAAGCTGTTTCTTGTCTTTGACATCGTGCGTAGCCTTGTACGAAAACCTTCTTCCGTCAAAATGCGCTTTCGAATTGTTCCTCATACTATCGAAAACAGCCTTATTGGCATGCATATCGACATGACACACATCGTTTATTTGCTCTGGCGTAAACGCTTGCCTTGTCTGCAACAAAAAACAAATCAACTTCATGATTTATACATGATACGAAAAAAAACCCGACAACAAACCTCGTAAAGAAGTTCGATAACACGCTTCATTTGAGCTCCAACAGGAGATTTCCGTATGCTGTTAATCATCTGAAGCCGTTCAGTATCGTTGGAAAACCTGATAGGAGCTGTAGCAACAGGCCTCTGGCTGATGGGAGCTGCAGGGACGGAGGACCTCGAAGAAGGCGGTCCGACCGAGGTTCTTGAAGAAGCAATATCCGAAAGCGTAGATTGGCATTGCACTTGCTGTTTCTTAAACTTATTTAGCTGATCATTTAAAGACATATCTACACACAAGAAAAAACGTTAATACTATCCTCCTAACCAATCATCAATACTTCAAAATCGAAAACCTAATTACGATTAACCAAGTAGCTAAAAATACAATTTTGTAATCAAATCGAAAACAAGATTCCACTGTAATCAACAAACCCTAAAGATTCTGCAACCTAAAGACCACAATAAATTTCGAAGCGATTAGGGTTTTGTACAAACCTTTCGTTTGGAGAAAGAAGACGAGAAGGGTTCGAAATGGAAGCAGTGGAGAAGACGATCGAAGAAAAAAGCTTTGATTTTTCTGATTTGATCGATGTGAGGAGGATTTGGGAGTTTTTATCAATTTGATTTGAGAGAGAAATTGATTGAATTGGTTAAGCCCATCAGAATTAGGCCCAATGATATATATATATTGTAAAAGTTGGGTTTGATATGCTGCTGTTTGATGGACACGTGTCTACTTTTTTTTATAATATAAAAGTTGGGTTTTGATATGCTGTTTTATCGTGCAATGATTCTATTCATAACCCAACGCATCCCTCTTTTTAACAAGAACGTGTCTATTCATGAAGAGACTCCAATTTATACATAAAGAGCAACAAGTACCAACTTTGTAATTGCGAATTCTGCATATAAAAGATCTCTCTAACAAAATGAACATAGATGTCTTAATGGAGACGGGTAAGTTGACGTTGGCAAGACCTAATGACGATGTAATTCTGCCAACGGCGAACGAATATAATTTACAATAATTAAGAGAAGTGGAGAGTTCTAGACCATGTGATTATTGTTTCTAACAAAGAGAGGAATCGAAGACAAGTCGGCATTATAAAACAAATCAGAATGAGAAACAAGTATAATAGTTTGGTTCAACGAAGGAGATGCAAATTTGAAGAGAAACATGTTTGCTCAATTCAGAGTGGGAAACATTCTGTTTAAGAACGAAACACGTTAAATTTGTGGGTTTTGAGAACGAAATTTGAATCCTCTGTTCAAGAAAATACGAACGCTTTTGTGTAGATAAATTGTTTACAATAATTTATATAATTGCATCTTTTCTTTTTCATAGTTTTAAGGAAGAAGATTAAACATATGGATCGTGCAAATAATAAGGAATAGAAGTATAGAGGCTAAATCTTATAGAAAAACACAAGTAGTTACGCCTCTCATGATTGACTAATAGAGATTAAATTGAAACTCATATTGTGGGAAGCCTCAGACGTTGGACTTCTGCATAATTTAAAATTTATTGCCACTTTACAACGACACACCGTTTCAATAAGTCCCACCCCATGAATTGTAAAAAACATAAATAGTACTTAGATTAAAATTCAAACGGTCATTATGTAGTTATTAAGAAAACACTACAAGAAAACACTGATTTAGCGTCGAATTTAATCCGATGCTAAATCGACGCTATATAGCGTCGATTTAGCATCTATTTAGCATCGGAAGTCTATGTTAGATGCTAATTCGACGCTAAATTGGCGTCGAAAGAAAAGCGTCGAATATTGCGTCGAATTTGGTAGGTAGATGACACATTTAACACGGGTTCGCCACATAAACGACGCGAATTCGATGCAAAATCGACGTAAACGAATTCAATGCTACTGCGATGCTAACATTTGATGCAAAATCGTTGCTAAAATCTCTACTTTAATCTTTTACATATACAAAACTTATATGGACACAAGTGTTTGGAGCAAATCCGATTTGACAACTCATTTAAACATATATCTTCTACTATAAATACATATGATGCATGGAATGTATAACTTGTACACCTACCAAAAAAACACATAATGTCTTCTAACTCTCGTAAAGAAGACTCTAAATCAACAAACGTGACAAATTTTTTTGATATTTCAAAATACTCGTGGGAAACCGAAACTCAATGCGACAAATTCACTCAAGAGATACCCACTTACTCGTGGGAATTTGATACGTGCTCACCAATCCATAATGAAGATTCTACATCAACAATAGTGCCGGACAGCCAGTGCTTGCCAAACATCCACCACATTCCTAAATTTTCGTGGGAAACTGAATCTCAGTGCGACGAATATACTAAAGAGATACCCACCTACTCGTGGGAAGCTGATTCATGCTCTCCTGCCATTGTTGTGAGTCCCAAATTTGAAGACGGGATCAATTATTCAAAACACAAATATGATAAGCAGCCAGAATGTCATGACCAGAAGCGGGTTGACGACGAAGTTTTGTATAGGCAAATCGAAGACGGACAACCATCTCAATTAATTGAAAAGTCAGATACTTACCGTGGAAGTCCTTCTAATGACTGTAAGGACCACTACTACGATTATGAATTTGCCCAAAGTCCAGAAATTCCAAACTTAAGTCTAGATGTTGATGCAATCAAAAGGGAAATTTGCGACGGATTTTTAGATTCTCCACCAAATCAACGAAAGGGAAAGACAAATTTCTGGTTCTAACTTGTAAAATATTTTCAAGTCTGTACTATATATGTCATTGTTGTGATTGTTATCGTTTTATGTTGTAAAATATTTTCAAGTCTGTACTATATATGTCGTTGTTGTGATTGTTAGCGTTATATGTACCGGGTTTAGAATCTTCAAACGGTATCGAATGTTTTAATATGTGTTATGATTTATTTAACCTAAATTGTGGAAAAAAATAATAATGATTTAGCGTCGAATTACCATCGAATCACATAAATCCGACACTAATTCGACGCTATATTACAACTTTAGCGTCGAAATGGCATCGAATTTATGTAATTCGATGCTAATCCGACGCTAAATCTTTTTTTTTTTTTTAGAAGTCAATTTTGTTGTATATATGACTAATGAAATATCAATATCTTAGTTTTGTTATAAATTTTTAATGATATGTATATAGGAAAGATGTAGGAATTAGATGGTAGGAAATTTGATATGGAAAAATTCATGTGATTGTTAGCGTTATATGTACCGGGTTTAGAATCTTCAAACGGTATCGAATGTTTTAATATGTGTTATGATTTATTTAACCTAAATTTTGGAAAAAAAAAATTAATGATTTAGCGTCGAATTAACATCGAATCACATAAATCCGACACTAATTCGACGCTATATTACAACTTTAGCGTCGAAATGCCATCGAATTTATGTAATTCGATGCTTATCCGACGCTAAATCTTTTTTTTTTTTTAGAAGTCAATTTTGTTGTATATATGACTAATGAAATATCAATATCTTAGTTTTGTTATAAATTTTTAATGATATGTATATAGGAAAGATGTAGGAATTAGATGATAGGAAATTTGATATGAAAAAATTCATGTGATTGTTAGCGTTATATGTACCGGGTTTAGAATCTTCAAATGGTATCGAATGTTTTAATATGTGTTATGATTTATTTAACCTAAATTTTGGAAAAAAAAAATTAATGATTTAGCGTCGAATTAACATCGAATCACATAAATTCGACACTAATTCGACGCTATAGTACAACTTTAGCGTCGAAATGCCATCGAATTTATGTAATTCGATGCTAATCCGACGCTAAATCTTTTTTTTTTTTTAGAAGTCAATTTTGTTGTATATATGACTAATGAAATATCAATATCTTAGTTTTGTTATAAATTTTTAATGATATGTATATAGGAAAGATGTAGGAATTAGATGATAGGAAATTTGATATGGAAAAATTCATGTGATTGTTAGCGTTATATGTACCGGGTTTAAAATCTTCAAACGGTATCGAATGTTTTAATATGTGTTATGATTTATTTAACCTAAATTTTGGAAAAATTTTTTTTAATGATTTAGCGTCAAATTAGCATCGAATCACATAAATTCGATACTAATTCGACGCTATATTACAACTTTAGCGTCGAAATGGCATCGAATTTATGTTATTCGATGCTAATCCGACGCTAAATCTTTTTTTTTTTTAGAAGTCAATTTTGTTGTATATATGACTAATGAAATATCAATATCTTAGTTTTGTTATAAATTTTTAATGATATGTATATAGGAAAGATGTAGGAATTAGATGATAGGAAATTTGATATAGAAAAATTCATGTGATTGTTAGCGTTATATGTACCGGGTTTAGAATCTTTAAACGGTATCGAATGTTTTAATATGTGGTATGATTTATTTAACCTAAATTTTGGAATTTTTTTTTTAATGATTTAGCGTCGAATTAGCATCGAATCACATAAATTCGACACTAATTCGACGCTATATTACAACTTTAGCGTCGAAATGGCATCGAATTTATGTAATTCGATGCTAATCCGACGCTAAATCATTAATTTTTTTTAGGGTATCAGGTGTAAGCAATAAAATCTTTAATGTCGCCGATTCAGCGTGAAGCTACAAGATTTACTTGCCAACAAATTAGTATGTTTGTGTGGTTCGATGTTAGAAATGCATGTAAGGAGTGTTATTTCAAATAACTATATAGCTTTACATATATTTTCATAACCCTTACTGAACCAAATATGTAATTTCAAATTGCAAAATTTTAAACTATTCTATTATATGAATGATTGAAAAGGATAAGCTCGTTTTCGTACCAGTGGCGGATACCCTAAGCCGTAAACCCCAAACATAATTCACGTTGCGTCGGTTTAGCATCGAATTAGCATCGATTCGACGCTAATTCGATGCTATATGACACATTTTACGTTCGGGATTTAAGGTTTAGGGTATGGAATGGAAAAAAGGATGCTAATCCGACGCAAATTCGACGCTATATTGAATTAATTTGATTTAACCAATGGCGGTAAACCGAATAAATTCAAATTTTTTTGGTTAAACCAACGGCGCTAAACCGATTTAAATTGGGTTTAGCGTCAAATTAGCGTCGAAATGTTGATCAAATCGACGCTAATTCGACGCTATTTAGCATCGAATTAGCGTCGGCCACTGATATGTATACTTCGGTCACTGCAACAACATCCTCTCCTCTCACTCTCTCCATCGCCGACCACCGCTCCTCTCTCTCTAGCGACCGCCGATCTCCCACCGCTCCTCTCTCCCCCCCGCCTCTCTCTCCACCGCTCCTCTCTCTCTCTCTCCCTCTCCTCTCCCTCTCCCTCTCCTCTCCTCCTCCACCGACGATCTCCCTCTCCTCTCTCTCTCCCCGCCTCTCTCTCTCTCCCTCTCCTCTCCCTCTCCCTCTCCTCCTCCACCGACGAAGTCCCTCTCCTCTCTCTCTCTCTCCCGCACCTCTCCCTCTCCCTCTCCTCTCCCCCTCCACCGCCTACCTTCCTCTCCTCTCTCTCTCTCCCGCCCCTCTCCCGCTCCCTCTCCTCTCCTCCGCACCACCGCCGTCAACAACCGCCGTCAACAACCGCCGGAAAAGATGGTAATATTCCTAATTTTATTTGTTTAAAATTTTTATATATATTTGCAATTAATTATTTTTTAGTTATGGAATTTGATATGAAATTGATTTAGAAATTGGTTTTATGACATATGTAGAGTTTAGGAATTTAGGAAATTGGTTTTATGAAATAGAATTTAGGAAATTATTTGGTATGAAATAGATTTTTGGAAATGAAATTAAATTTAGATTTGATAAGTTATGGAATTGAATATAGATGTGCTAAGGTATATATTTGAATTTATATTTTAGGAATTTAGAAATTGGTTTTATGAAATAGAATTTAGGAAATTTGGTATGAAATAGATTTTAGGAAATGAAATTAAATTTAGATTTGATAAGTTATGGAATTGAATATAGATGTAATTGAATAAAATTTAGATTTGATAAGTGATAAAATTAAATTTAGATTTTATTTGAATTTAGAATTAATAAAATATATTTATGTAAAGTCTAATAAATCTAATTAAGGAGTTTTTTTTGGATGTTAAAATAATTTTTTTTTTTAAAAAAACGAATTTACAAGTTAATTTACGTTATTTTAAAATTATTTCATAAATGTGAAATTTATGTGGAAAATATAAAATTTATTTCCTAATTTTTAATTGTATATTTTACATTTTTAAATTTACTAAATCTGATTTATTTTAGAGACCGCGTTTGACCGCTGAGTTGGAAGCTGCTAATGCCAAGATTACGGAGCTACATGGGCATGTCTCGTCATTGAGCGGTCTCTTTGACATCATTGCAGTGGATAATCCGACATTGGCCACTGCCTTGCAAAGGATGAATCGTCCTCCACCGCCTCCTACACCTCCCGATGCAACGCAATTCCACCAAGAGTTCGAAGATATCGTGAACCTAAGGACCCAAGAACCGCGGTCGGATTAGCGTTTTATTTTCTTTTGTAACGGATAATTTTATTTTGTTTCGGATAATTTTTAATTTTATTTTGTTTCGGATAATTTTTAATTTTAATTATAATAATTTTGTAACAATAAATTTTTTTTTTTAAAAAAAGTTATCATTCGCCGCTAAATAGATGCCAAATCGATGGTTAATTGGCATCGAATTAGCGTCGATACCTCATTCATTCGACGCTACTTCGCCGCTAATTTGGCGTCGAACTAGCATCGATTGAATCGTGTGTCGACGCTAATTCGATGCCAAATAACCATCGATTTGGCATCTATTTAGCATCAGTTTAGCATCGATACATTTCGATGCTAAATCGACGCTACTGTACCGTCGATTTAGCATCGAAATATTGTGTCGAATTTGCATTGAATTTCCGACGCTAATTTAGCGTCGAATACCATTTCGACGCTAAAATAGCATCGAAATAGCGTCGAAAATGAAATAGCGTCGACGATTATGCGTCGAAATGTTATTCGACGCTAAAACGATTTAGCGTCGAAATATACCGACGCTAAATCAGTGTTTTCTTGTAGTTAAAAAATATCAAATTGTACAAGTTTTAAGGTTGCTGATGTTTGGTAAGTCGGGGTAAAAGCCTTGCGATTGTCATCCGTAAGAGACGACGGATCTCGATGAAAATAAATTGATGAAAATGGTGATATATGTAGAAGGCAACAACCAATCATATGGAAGTGTTTTATTATGCAGAATATGTTTCAAATTTTTTTAAGTAGTTTAAACCGGCATATCACCTTTGTCGATTGTTAAATTTTTCCATTCAAAATATCGTAGGAAAAATGAGTTTAGACGTGACCTTTTTCGTTTTAAAAATTGTTTCCCAATTTTATGTCTACAATAGTTTAAAAAGAAATTGAGTTAGTATTTTCTATAATATGAAATGCATAAAAATTTCACAATTAACATACGATGAGTTGATATTTAGCCTGTAGAATAATATTTTTTTTTGTTGTACTTTCTCGATATTTAATCTTTAAGATAATATAGTTTTAAAATGTTTATGCCAATTCTGCTTTGAAATGTAATGATATAGAAAATTCGTAATAATCCGCGCATGCGCGGGTGAATTTTCTAGTAAATAAATAAAGTAGAGAAAATTGAACAAAATATCTGAAAAATTCTCTAAAATAAATTCTTTAACCAGATGCTTATATTGGCATTGCCGTTTAAATTTCTCTTCTATTTGTTGAGTTTCAAAGGCCTTTTTCCAAACTTCAACTATTAATGAAATCATCGTTTAAAAAGAAAAAAAAAACCTATTGAATTTGTACATGAATTTGTGTACATGAATTTGGAATTTAAAAAGTTATACATAGATAATTTCCTAGGGTAAAATTTAGAGTTATGAACAATACACCGCCGAAACTCGCAGCCTCTAATCCACTGAAAATGTCATATCGCATCAATTTTCGGTTGCGGATAATCATGTTTACGTCCATTAAACACGCATGGACGACATTATTAGACATTATTAGACGCACCATGTTCTCTCATACTTGGTTTGGGCAGAAAGGCCCAACAATTGTTGATCACTAGAAGACTTGGTTTGGGCTTGTGTGACCGGGCCATCTTCTATGTTGTTAATATGTTGAGTATTAGGCTTTCTAATCCTAATACAATCGAAACATTACATATGATGGTCATTGTCCAGAATAAATCAGTCGCTTTTTAATTATTGATAGTCGCTGTGAAGATTAGTGTGGTCGTTGGTCACATTATATGGGTATCTTGTGAAGATTCATAGGTTTAAGGTCTAGAGATTGAAATTACGATATGAAAAGATCATGAAGGGAGATAACATAACTGAAATATACAACGGTAATGAAAAACTGGGAGGGTCTTAAAACATCAAAGATACGAAAATAAAATACGAGAGTCTTGAAAGTAACTAAAAAGAAATGCGATGCTCAGTAATTTGAAACATCCTTGGTTGGCCTCCTCTCGGTCTCGACCCCGCTATGGGTTCTGGATCAGTGCCAATTCATCATTGCTGAGGGGAGCCCAGATACACCACATGATACCATGAGGGTCCTGCACGACGACTTCCTTGACCCTCAAAACTGGATCAACCCTGATCGGTATCACAACCACAAATCCACACAGGCCCGACCCAGAGGACAAGCCAGTGAAGCCACCGCTTATTGCCCTAAATTTAGAGGGGGTTTTTAGTTAAATTTTTGTTATAACTATAATTAAAAGAAATTATAAACTTTTTCTACAATAATAATATTCATAAGATTTGTTTTTCAAATGTTTTTTTTTTATTGTTTATGGGTCTTCTCTAAGAAAACATGTTAATTATTCATTTGAAATTATTAGTTAAAATTCAAAGTTGAAGCTGATAACAAAATTATTTGTGGTCTACCATGTGACAAGAGAGATTGAATGGGTTAGCTTTGCCATCCGTTGAAACATAGATGGTTGAAAAACTCGACAACGTGAGTTTAATTAGTAATTTTGCAGGCAAAAATACAAGGAGAACAATTTTTCAATAATAAATTATATTTTGTTGTTGTTTTTTTTTATTTCTTACTAACTATTTGGAATTATAAACGGTTTAATGGAGTTTTAATGTGTTTTTTTTAATTTATATTACTATTTTTACGGTATTGGAAAAGATACGAAAATTGCACATTTTTACATATATGCATATGACATCCAAAATGATTGGACCGACACTGGATCCACGAGTCGTTGCTATCGCAAGAGAACCTTCGAACGTACGCCCGCCTCGTTGGGCAACCCATTAATGTTTGGTCTCTGGTAGCCGAGAACCAGCCCGGTGTCTTCGAGGTTCTGGTTAAAGATGCCATCATGAGATGGCCAGTGACCAGTCACATACGCCCCAAAGACAATTTTGTAGAAACGGTTTAGAAATTAATAGGCCAGGGAACCATCAATTGCGCCTTATTGTTGATGCAGTAGATTTCAAGCCTATGAATACGGTGACCATTCAGGTTGCTCATAATTTTATGAACCTTTGACATAACATTGCAAAAATAAAAAATCAGAAATAGGATGGACTAATCAAAGTTTCACAATGGTGATGGATTGGGAATTCTGATCTGATCCCCATCAATTGGCCTCTACACACAAATGACCCATATGCAGTCATAAGGGTCACGAACGTATGTATCCCTCCTACCTGGATCATTTATGCTTCCATCGATGGTTCTGATCACAATCGCTCTGTGGTGGACGACATTTGCAACGGCCCGATCGATGTTTCTGGTCACAACCCGGAGCATTGATCCGAGGTTGTGGTTTCAAAAACAGAAACAAACAATCAATAATATATCTTTACATCTCGGATCGCGGACGAACAACTACAAATTTGTCAACAATATATCACCACATGACCTTAGTAAACAAGTTCACAACCTAAAACGAACCGATTTAGAAAGTTTTTCAACCAAATTTTCAGCAGTGCGTTTTTCACATATCACAATGATACGGTACCAAACAAAATCAAATTCTAAAAAATGTACAAACTAAACACAATCCTATATATATTAATTGAGGAGACACTAAAAGTTAAAAATCCTATGTGTCATTCAAAGAGAGCCTTAAGTAACATTAATCCTAGGTGTCATTAAAAGATGAACTTAAGAAACACATTAATTAAATCAACCAATCAAAACATTTTAATTTGTCATGGTGGAAATCTTTACATATTTTCAATATCGTTAATATATGCGGAGCATTGATGACAAAAATATATACTTACCAAATCCATTACCATATTGAGAAACTCAAACCGATTTAACTCATTTATGTAGTAGTATTTTGGTCAGTGATAAAGTTGGGTTTAAAAACATTTTATAGAGTTATTAAAAAACATTTTTTTTTGTAAATATAAGATATACTAGGTGATTTCCCGCATTATACGCGGAGATAAAAAATTTTGAAACCAAATCTATAAATCTACTTTTTAATATATATTCATTGAATTTTTTCTTAAATACCTTACGTATTTAACTATTTTTTCAAAAACTATTATACCCGAATCATGATTTATTATACATTAAAAAATGATATATATCATTGTTCATCTCCAAAAGTTTCGAACATTTTCATTATCTTTTTTTAAAAATTTTATTTCTGTAAAAAAAACAATCTTCAATCTTCTGAATTTTTTCATAACCAAATATTATGCAATAATGACGTTTTTAATAGCATTAATTATAGAGCATGAATAACTAATGAAAAATGTTTGCTTTTGATATGTATTTTTAATAGTTATTAAAAATTATTATTTTATTAAGTTTTAGAGGTTTTAATATATAAATTGATTTTTTTTTTTAAATGTTATATTTTTGATATTTTTGTCACAAAAATTAATAATATCTCTTTAAAAATGTTTGTAAGTTTAATTATAAATTTTAGAGATAAGACATTTATATAACTGTTCAAAAAAGTTATTATGACAAAAATTAATCTTTACACATTTCATTAGTGAACAATTAAAATAATATAAATAATGATTAAATTTTTTTTATGGAAGAATATAACTTAATTATAGTAAGCTTTGCCATATCACATTTTTTTTGAGCCATGTCACGATTGTTTATGAGCCATGTCATAATTTTTCACAAATCACCTCCCTAATAATATATAGGGGATATTACTCAATTACATTTTTTGTCATACATTATAAGACAATGTTCGTTTTTTGGTTTTGTTATTGTAAATCAATTTCTTTTACTTTTATATTTTGTATACACTTAAAAACTAAAACCTATCATATTAAGACATTCAAGAATCAAAAATCGACCGATTAATTTTTTAGTGGACATTGTAGGGGTCCAATCTCCCCTAAGAAGAATCAATTTCCTAAAAACGACTAAGTATATGTTGAACTAGTTATTTCGGGAAGTCAAACCAGAAAGTCAAAGTCAAACACAACCCAAAAGTCAAGGCCCATTTAAAGCCCAGCCGACCTAGAAGCTGTGTCAAAAAGGAAAACCAAGAAGACTTAGGAAGTTTTCCTTTTTTCCTATTTGGGCTTGGCCCAACCGACTTTGTGCACTATAAATATACTTGTACATCCTCATAAGAAGGGGGATAAGAAATCTTTACTAAAAACTGATACAGCTGTCCAGCTAATAAGAAAACCCTAATTCATAATCTGTCTTTGTGTTTGAAACCCTAGAAGCTCTTTTTCAAGAATATTCACAAATTCAATTGTGTTAATTTCCAGCTCACACAATTTGGCGCTAGAAGGAAGGGATTCTTCTACTCAAGCTTCATACACGAAACGAACACACAGACAAACTCGAAAAATGTTAGGAACGAACCAGCAAATCCCAGCAACCGCCGGTGGCTCAGATCCAACCGAGGATGGGCAGACCAACGTAAACAACCAGTCCACTTTGGAGCAGGAGGCAGACGGATCTGCCCCGACAGGAAACAATACAACCACCAATACCGGTTCAGCCGACCCGGCCACACCGGAAGCTTTCAATCAGCTCAAGGTAATGCTCGAGCAGCTGCTCAAACAATCTCAAAAACAAGAAACCATCAACAGCACTCTGACTGCCGAAATCAGAGCTTTATCGACAGCCGGCCGATCTCAGACACTTCCTCGCCGAGCCGCGCTTCGCATCACCCCGACCAATCTCTTCCCCACCCCAGCGGGCACGACCTCAGCTCGCGGAGCTCGCGAGGTTAATACATCAACACCTCTCGGAGATGGGAGCGCCCCCGCCATGGGCGCAACTGACGACATCGTCGAGATCGCAGATGATCTGGAGGAAGGAGCGGGTCCGATCTGCGAACCTGTCATATCAGTTTGCATAGACGACGAGTTCCCAGGAAAATGTGTGGAGATAGACGCGACATTAGACGAGGCAATCAAGCTCGACCTCGTCAAATTTATTAAGGAGAACGTCAATACTTTCGCATGGGCGGCCTAAGACATGCCCGTGATTGATATCGGTATCA
Organism: Draba incana; assembly: GCA_963576765.1. Taxonomy (NCBI): domain Eukaryota; kingdom Viridiplantae; phylum Streptophyta; class Magnoliopsida; order Brassicales; family Brassicaceae; genus Draba; species Draba incana. The sequence goes on along the minus strand of OY755212.1, from coordinate 34,142,585 downwards.
TGTGTCTTGAGTTAAACGTCGATCCGACCTTTAAATCTGTGAAGCAAAAGCGAAGGCGGCTCGGGCCGGATAGAGCTCAAGCAGTAAATGATGAAGTGAAGAGACTCATGCGAGTCGGTTCAATTTCAGAGGTCAAATATCCAGATTGGCTCGCGAATCCAGTCGTCGTGAAGAAGAAGAATGGCAAAAGGCGAATTTGTGTAGACTTCACAAATTTGAACAATGCATGCCCGAAAGACAGTTTCCCTCTTCCACATATCGACCGCCTCGTCGAGGCGACATCTGGGAACAAGTTACAGTCGTTTATGGACGCGTTTTCCAGCTACAATCAGATCTTCATACACCCTGGTGATCGCGAGAAAACATCTTTCATTACAAATCGCGAGATCTATTGCTACAAGGTCATGCCCTTTGGCCTTAAAAATGCTGGGGCTACTTATCAACGGTTGGTGAATAAGATGTTTGCGGACCACCTCGGCAAGACAATGGAGGTTTACATTGACGACATGCTCGTTAAATTGCTCGAGGAGAAGGATCATGTTGGTCATCTCGCAGAATGTTTCACACTATTAAACAAGTATAATATGAAGTTAAACCCGACCAAGTGCCGTTTCGGCGTGACATCGGGCGAATTCCTCGGCTATATAGTAACTCGTTGCGGGATCGAAGCAAATCCGAAGCTAATCAACTCGCTCATCTAGATGGCCTCGCTAAAGACGAAAAGAGAGGTCCAACGATTGACGGACCGAGTGGCAGCATTGAATAGATTTATCTCGCGTTCTACCGATGGGTGTTTGCCTTTCTATGATATGCTGAAGGACAAAAAGAAAGGGGGAAGTCGACAGGCATTCGAATGGACAGAGAAGTGTGAAGCAGCCTTCCAGGAGTTGAAACAGTATCTCGCGACTCCACCTGTTCTAGGAAAATTATGTGGACGGTTTGTCATCGGAACACGAATCGGGAGTAGGCATTCGGTTGTCGTCACCAGACGGGGAATCGTTGGAACTGTCATTCCGCCATGGATCCAGAGCATCAAATAACGAGGCAGAATACGAAGCCCTACTCGCAGGTCTTTGGTTGGCTAAAACACTTAAAATGACAAGGATAAACGCTTTTTGGGACTCCCAACTCGTCGTGAATCAGTTCAACGGTGAACACTCAACAAAGGACGGGCGAATGGAAGCTTATCTCGCCCTCGTCAAGACATTAACAGCAGAATTCGAAGTGTTTACTTTAACAAGGATTCCGAGGGCAGAAAACTCACAAGCAGATGCCCTCGCTTCACTCGGTTCGTCGGCACAACCGGACGAAGCACTTCAAAGAATTATCCCGATTGAGTTCATTGAAAAGCCAAGTATCGCAATCACTAAAGATATCAACATGCTAACATGATCTCAAACTGCAAAACAGAGAACGGGTCAAGGGACCAGCTCGCCAACTAGTCGTGAGGCAGCTCCAATGGACCTCAACAAGTCCGAAGATGTTGCCGAACCTATTTCGATGGACCTCGACCAATCCGAAGCAGTCATAGCAGATGCAACGACGGATGTGATGAAGGAAAACAACGAACTCGATCCGGATAATACAACTTTTAACTGTGGTCCTCTCCCGGAGCAACTCGAGGAATTGCCAGAGGATGCTTACCCATGTAGCGAGGAGCCGCCACCATCACATAAAGTTGATGATATCGCCATCGACGACGTGATCACAGTTTATTGTTGTGATACTAAGTGGATGGATGACATTCGCGGATATCTTGCGGAAGGTGAGGTGCCGACAAATAAATGGGCGGCTCGCAAATTAAAGGTGCAGGCATCGCGTTACATTCTGTTTCACAGAGAAGTCTTTAAATGGCGACTGTCCGGGCCACTCCTCGTCTGTGTCAAGGGTGCAAAAGCTCGCCGGATAATGCACGAAGTTCATGGTGGATCTTGCGGATAATGCTCGCTCACTCGCTATTAGAATTAAACGACATGGATATTTTTGGCCAACAATGATAAGAGACTGCGAGTTGTTCGCGGCTAAGTGCGAGTTGTTCGCGGCTAAGTGCGAGAAGTGTCAACGTCATGGTCCCTTTATTCATCAACCTACGGAGTTTTTGACTTCGCTCACTTCGCCATATCCGTTTATGAGGTGGGCGATGGATATCGTGGGACCGCTCTATCCATCTCGACAGAAACAGTATCTTTTGGTCTTAACGGACTATTTTTCCAAATGGATTGAGGCAGAAGCACTTGGGTCAATCAAGGATAAGCATGTCGAAAACTTCATCTGGAAAAATATCATCTGCCAGCACGGCGTGCCTTACGAAATAGTAACAGACAACGGTTCACAATTTATTTCCAAACGGTTCGACCTCTTCTACGACAAGTGGAAAATTAGACTGAGTAAATCGACACCTCGCTGCCCACAGGGTAACGGTCAGGCGGAGGGGTCGAACAAGACAGTCATTCATGGATTGAAGACTTGACTTGATGCTAAAAAGGGCCGTTGGGCATATGAACTCGAGGGTGTTTTATGGTCATATCAAACCACTCCCCACCGCGCTACGGGCGAGACTCCTTTTGTCCTCGTCTACGGAACAGAATATGTTATTCCTCCTGAGGTCTATTTTCTAGGAGTTCGCCGCCGATTACTTCTGGAACAGGAAGGTCTTAACTATCTCCTCATGCTCGACGAGCTCGACCTCATCAACAAAAGACGTGATCAAGCTCTCATTAAGATGACCGCATATCAAACTGCGGTAGCAAAATATTACAACTCCAAAGTGCGAGTTTGGCGTTTTTACGAAGGAGACCTCGTTCTCCGTGAGGTATTTCAGAATACGGCCGAGCCAAATGCCGGTAAACTAGGCGCTCATTAGGAAGGGCCTTACCAAATCATGAAGGTGGTTCGTCCGGGCGTCTACGAGATCGCCAATATGCAAAGCGAAATGATCCCGCATTCCTGGAACGCGCGACATTTGAAGAAGTACTACTGCTAGTAAGTACGAAGTCACTTGACTCGAACTACGGGGCGACTTGATCCCTGCGAAGGGTACATAGGCAGCTCGTTTTCAGATGGGTTCAGTTGCCCCCCTCCTCAAAAGAAGGGGGGGGGGGGGGAATGGGTGCATATATTCATATTCTTAAACGCAATGTAACATTGATTTCGCATAGTCGAACCTTTTTTTATAATTTTCATCTCTCAAACGACCAAGTCTACAAAACGACGTCTCGCATGACAAAAGAAAATACGCCAACGACTTAGTCTAAATGACTTAGTCTAAACGACTTAGTCTAAATGCGACATCTATATCGATTCATCATCACTACTGGCCATAGTGACGAACTCTAACACTTCATCGCGAAGTTTACCTATACATCCATAACGAATATTAAAAGCGCGCTATAAAAATTCAGAGTTCATTACTGGAGCGAATATATTCACGGGAATATGTCCGTAAACCAGGATGTTCGTCTCGCAAAACCCAGTTATACTTAACACTGGTCAAACTTGACAAATATAATCGGGTCAGAGATTCTGTGGAACTCATCTGTACACCGACATTTGTTTAAAGTAACGAGCTATAACAGGCCTCGCCTACGAGCTATAACAGGCCTTGCCTAACATGGCAAAAATTAAAACGATAAGCAAGTCGTTCGAAGTCCAAATCTTAAAGCATTCATTAAAGTTTTGGTTCGACCAATCGAGCAAATAAAATGTCACAAGATGGATAAAAACATCCAGGCATTGAAACACACAATAACAAGTCTTAAAAAACTTAAACAAAATAACGGGTCCTAAAAACTTCACAAACAACGGATTTAGACGACAAGCTCGCCATCCTCTATTTCTTTCCCTTCAGTTGGGGCGAAAGGACCAGCTGAACTCGGTACTTCGCAAGTCGGTTTCTCGGCAATCGGTTCGCCAGTCTTGGGGATCTGTTCAGAAGGAGCCGGCTCGCGCTGAAGATCGGTTGACATAGCTTCTTGGTCAAGAGTAGTAGTCTTGGTTCTCTCGACCGATTCACCGTTATTCGATTCTTCACTAGCAGTTCGCAAACACATGCCCAAAGCACCATCTTTGGATCCAGAAGCTACATTAACACCAACAGACTTAGCGACCAGCTCGATTCGCGGAGACAAAGGGATATCCATTACTCTAATAAGGACGACATAGTTCATACCTAGAGTCTTTCTTAGCTGAGCGGCCAGGTCGTCAAAAACCTCATAAGCGGAAGACAATTTTTCCTTGGTTTCGCTAAGATCTGTACGTTCTGCCTTATGATCAAAGGGCTCTCCTTCGGTGTTTCCCATGTCGTCAAGAAGCTGCAAGTTCGCATCCGCTTGGGCGAGGTGCACCATGTTTTTCATTGGTTTCTTCATTATTTTCTTAAACAACTCATAGGCACTATCCAGTTGGGATTGGACCTCAGCAGCTGCAGCTCGCCTCGCAGAAGATGTAGCCATCTCAAGCTCCTGCTGATGCGCCATCTTAAGGGCTGACAATTCTTGCTCCAGGTCGGCAACCTTTTGCTCATCTTTTTTTTTCTCTTGGGATACTCTGTGAAGATGCCTATGAAGGTCGTTAGCATTCTTCTTGTACGAGTCGCGCTCAGCAGCGAGCTCCTCTAGCAGCTTAGCAACCCTTGTCTTCTCAACTTCTTCTTTTTCTCGAGCCTCGTTGATGAAGACTTGTCTTGACCGAGCATCAGCATCATACGCCACAATCATTCTGTTGAAGTGGGCAAAGGCCTCCACAACAAATGGAAATGTATGAGAAAAGAATTTTAAGCTGAGGATTTATAAGGAATAAGAATACCTTAATCTGGCGAGACGCGAATTCATTGTAAAAATTGCTTTTCAATAGCATATCCGGTATTGGGAAACTATCCCCCGGATAGGTGATCTTGGCCATCAAGGCAGCCACGGCGGATGGATCGTCGTAAAGTTCGACAGCAGAGATATCCTTCCCAGTTTGCGGTCCAAGAGAGGCCAACTCGCCAGAAGGCAAAGTCGGCAAGTCGCGGCGCGACTTCTTCACATCGCTGGCTTTGCCTTTACCTTTATCAGCGGCAGAGAGTTTTCTTTTCTAACTCTCCTCTTTTTTTGGATCGGTGGGCTCGTCAACAATGACGATTGCTGTAGATTTCGGGACTAAAACGAAATCGTCCTCAGCTCCAGCTGCAACCTCGTCTTTCTTATTAGAACTTGGAGCATGATCTTTTGGGATGCTCCGCTCGGATGCTCCACCAGCGGGAGTAGCAGCTGGACTCGCGACAGTCGAGGCAGTCGGTTTTTTGTTCCTCGCTGCTTTCTTCTTCTTGGTGAGGTCGCGGATTGTAGGAATGTTCGACATAAATTCAAGATCTTCGGATTCGCTTTGATAGTCTTCTTCGTCGGAAAGGGCGGATTCTCGCGCTCTAATAACTCTTTGGAGATGAAAGTGGCGAACCCAATAACACTTCCGAGCTCTAAGTTTCTTGTGGAGATCGTCAATCCCAGGGACAGGAGTACCAAGTCTACGGCGTGTTGTAAATTATGAAATAAAAGAGTTAAAAAAATAATCAAATCGAAATAAGTGAAACTGACCAGAGGTAACTCGAAGAAGAAACTTCAAGAATATCTACCGATGGTTCCCCACTTCGCCCTGACCTCGTTCTCATCACCAACAGATATAGCAGATATGGGCACAAAGAAGAAATATTTTCGCCAATCGTGGTCTTTGTTTGGGAACTCGTCAATGATCCTATATTGAGGACGATTCGCCAAGTTATATTTATTTTTGCCATCTGGGATCTTGTTCTTGCGAAAGTCCAAAAAGTTAACGAAATGACGAACCCTAAAGGGCTCGCTGTTGGGAATGTCCTGAAATCACACTTGTATCCACTCTAGTGATAGTTGTACTGTCGAGATTAGACATTCATATAATACTAGGTGGTCATTATGTTTTGCTAGAAGCCGCTGATGATCTATGAGTTATGAACTCATTACTAGTATTATATGATCCTACAGGGTCACACACCTAAGCAAGCTGGATGAGCTTTATGTGGGAATGATCATTAAGAGTAATGATCTAGGTAATGTGTATAAGATACACATTATATACGAGTTTAGAGGGTGTGTCGATCGACACAAAGAGTTGTGTCGATCGACACGAAGGCAGAACCGAAATAGTGATTTCGGTTTAATGACACAATTGATTCTGGTTCGGTTCAGAATTAATAGGGTTTTCTCCAGGGCCTATATATAGGATAATAGGCACGACCTTGAGACTTAATCTAGTTAGTCGCAGCCACCTCTTTAGAACTCGGTGATTCCCCAGGAGATCCGATTACCAGTACTAGCATCCCGGCGGATTCCAGTTTGTGTGCGTGTGGACTAACGGTAGAGGCGCAACACTTGGGGCGCTATAGATCTCGAATCCCTGATTCAATTCCGCTGCATAAACTCCAGGTATATTCGAGATCCGTTCTTGTAAGATTCATAGTTTACAAACCCTAGATCCTAGGTCAATCGGAATTCTGTTAGGTTGATTAATAGAGATTAATCCGGTAAATCCTGTGTGAATTCCTACAGTGGTATCAGAGCCTTAGGGTTTAACTAATCTGAATCTAAAGCATATAATCGAATTAGTTGAATTGATTAGAGGATGCTTGATAGATCAAAATCTGCTTCAAAAACGTTTTGCAAAATTGAAATATTAGAGTTTTCGGCCAGCGTCGATCGACACTAAGGTAGTGTCGATCGACACGGGCTAAACTCGTGATTTAAAATTTTTCCAGAGAGGTTGGTGTCGATCGACACCGTTGTGCTGTGTCGATCGACACGCTCTTTCAATTGCCGTCAGTTTGATATATTAATCGATATCAAGTTGGTGTCGATCGACACAAAAGTTGCGTCGATCGACACGACCAGGCGATTGGTTAACCAGTTCAATTGGATTGAATCGGTTATCGTGCTCGGTTAACAGATCGATTAAACCGAATGTCGGTTTAATGCGGTTTGGTTGGCATCGATCGACACTAATGTAGTATCGATCGACACCGACCGGTAATCGACCCGGTTTAATTAGATTGACCGGTTATCGATCCGGTTCAATTGGATTGACCGGTTATCGAGAATTGGATCTGGTTTGATCAATGTCGATCGATGCTAATGTAGTGTCGATCGACACTGATCGGTTATGTTATTGGTTCTGTCGGTTATCGAAATCGGTTCAATTGGATTGATCGGGTTTCGAAGAACTGTGACAGACAGGTAAGTGTCGATCGACACTACGGTAGTGTCGATCGATTCCCTATCTTGTCAACTGTCAAGGCTCATTTCATTGTGTGACAGGCTTGCAGTGCAAGGTGTCTGCAGTTACATGAGTGAGGCAGTAGGTATTTTAGATAGTGAACCTAAAATCTAATAACCGAACCAGATTTAATGAAATTGGATTCCTAAATGCATATATGATGTGTGTTAAGGATTAAAAGTTCATTTCCTCAACTAAATATCAAGTGTTCTGGATGTCTTCCCGATCTTGTCAGCTGTCAAGACTTGTTTCATTGCGTGATGGGCTTGCAGTGCAAGGTGTCCGCAGTGACATGAGTAAGGCAGTAGGTAATTGTGTTGATGGGCTTGCAGTGCATGACATCAACTATTACATGACTGAAGAGATTGGTTTGCTTGAATGGGCTATCAGAAGTTCTGGGCCCATAGACATCAGGTGGATAAAACATAAGATGTCTTATCCACAACCAAGAGTCATATTGGATATGATTAGCAAAGTGTTGCTTACCTATATAGCTAAGATTTGAGTGACAGCCAGTGGCTCGCTCGGGTTTTGGTGAAACATGGATCTTGGATCATTATATTCATTTGAGGAATCATTGTTTTGAATATAATGCAAGTTTTCTTAATTGTTAAGATTTCTCATTTTCTGAATATCATAACTGATTTTTCCTTTTCTTATTACAGTTATGTCTAATCAGAACTCTTTCTCGTTGAGATCCGTCCTTGAGAAGGACAAGTTAAATGGATCCAACTTCCTAGATTGGTATCGGAACTTGAGAATTGTTCTCAAGCAAGAGAGAAAGGACAATGTCCTTGTGAAAGCTCTCCCCGAGAAACTAAGGTCCAATGCCTCACATGCAGTATATGATGCTTGGAATAAGCATTATTATGATGTGGTCGATGTGATCCGTCTGATGAGGGATACCATGAACTCTGAATTGCAGGGGCAATATAAGAACGTGGAATCGCCTATCGAGATAGTCACTAGCCTGAAAGCTATGTTTCAGGAGCAGACTCGAACTGAGAGATACCAGTCGGTTAAATCTCTGTTTGAGTGCAAGCTACCAAAGGAAGCTCCAGTAAGTCCTCATGTCATGAAGATGATGGGTTATATTGATAACCTGAGGAGACTGGATTGTCCTATTAGCCAAGAGTTGGCTACTGACATCATTTTGCAGTCCCTGCCGCAAGCTATGATGAGTTCATCAAGTACTACATCAAGAATGTCTTGACGAAGACGTTGACTGAACTGCATGATATGCTCAAGACAGCTGAGCTCAATATCAAGAAGGGCAAAAGGTTTGTGAAACCTGGTAAAGATAAGGGTGAGAGAAAGGCCGCCCAGATTGTGAATCAGGATAAGCCTGAGTTTCTCACTAAACCCAAGTCTGGCCCATCTGATGATGATGCTTGCAGCTACTGTGGGGAACCAAGGCATTGGAGGAGAAAATGCAAGAAATACATGGAAGATTCCAAGGAAATAAAGGAGATGTATGACACTCCTCATTTAGGTATTTGTGTTATTTCAAGTTCTACCTTGTGGGTATTAGATACCGGTTGTGGTGCTCATATTTGTTTAAATGTGCAGGGCCTGAGCAACAGTAGAACGTTGAAGAAGGGACGAATGGAGAAACTTAACAGGAATGAAGCAAGGGTTGCTGCATTAGCTGTAGGAAGTTTCCATTTGTTGTCGCCTTCAGACTTGGTTTTAGAAACTAAATAATTGCTATGAGCAAAAATGTCATTTCATTTTCTTGTAAGATTTTGAATGATTTTATTTTGATAAAAGACAAATGTTGCTCTTTTGATCTAAATGATATTTTATATGGTAGCATCCCATTAGAGAATGGGTTTTATGTCTTAAACCAATATATATATCTGTCTATGACATAAACACAAATCGGTTCTCCAGCATTATCGTTTGGGCCACAGAGGATTCAGAAGTTCCATAGTGATGGGCTTTTGGGCATACATGGTTGTGAATCATGTGAGATATGTGAATCCTGCTCATTGGGCAAAACGATTAAGGCCCATTTTATCAAACTAAGAGAATGGGCCAATGACTTATTGGGCTTTATACATACAGATGTGTGCGGCCCGATAGGCAACAATGCTAGAGAAAATTGAGATTCAAGATTTCATTACCTATACTGGTGACTAGAGTGGGCATGGCGATGTCTATCTAATGAGTCACAAGTAGGAATCCTCTTTTGAAAATTTTTCAAGGAATTCCAGAATGAAGTACAGAATCAAATTGATAAAAGTATTAGAGTTCTTTGATTAGATCGCAGAAGAGAATACTTAAAGTCAAAAGTTAAGTGATCATCTGAGAGAGTGTGAAATTGTTTCACAACTCACTCCTCCTGGAACGCCCCTTTGGAATGAGTTTTCCAAGAGGTGGAATCGGACCTTATTGGATAAGATTCGATCAATGATGAGTCACAAAAATCTTCCATTATCTCTTTTAGGGATAGGCTCTAGAAAATGTCTGAGTTTACACTAAATAGGGTTCCAAAAAAATCAATTGCAAAGACTCCATATGAGATGTGGATTGGAAATGTTCCAAGTTTGTCTTTACTAAAATTTGGGGTGATGAGGCTTGTGTAAAACATTTAACAAGCTCGCATCCAAATTTGATAAATGCTACTTTGAATGGTTATCCTAAGGAAACCAAGGCTTATTACTTCTACAACTGTTCTGATAACAAAATGTTTGTTGCTAAGAACTATGTTTTCTTGCGAGAGATTGTCTTTCCAAGAAAAACAGTGGGAGTAAAGTGTATCTCGAAAATGTTCGAGAATCACAGGAGACTGCTCGACCTGTTAAGGAAGAGTAGTAGCTGGGTCTGCAAAGGGTTGTAGAACTTGCACCTGTGGTGCCTGAAGTTCGTAGATCCGAAAGGATTCGTAACGATCACGAGAGATATGGATTTCTTGTGACCGATTGTCATGACTTGTTGATCATTGACAATGAAGACCCTACGAATTTTGAAGAAGAAGCAGTGTTGGGCCCGGACTCCGAAAAGTGGCTAGGAGCCGCTAGATCCGAGATGGGAATATCCAGATATTCAAAGCTTAGCTGGTGGCTAAAGGTTTCAAGCAAATCATGGTATTGACTATGATGAAACCTGTTCCATTCGCTATGCTTAAAGCCATTCGGATTATACTAGCAACTGCCATTGATCATGGTGATGAGATTTGGCAGATGGATGTGAAAAACAATTTTTCCTTAATGGAATTCTGGAAAAGGATGTGTACATGACACAACCTAAGGTTTCACAGATCCAAATCATGCTGGGAAAGAATGCAAGCTTCATCGATCCATGTATGGAATGAAGCAAGCATGACGGAGTTGGAATCTTCGTTTTGATAAAGATGTCAAAATGTTTGACTTCATCAGGAACGAAGAGGAACTGTGTGTTTACAAGAAGACTAGTGGGAGCGTAGTTGCATTTCTCATTATGTATGTAGATGACATACTTATTCTCGGAAATAACGTTCCGTTGCTTTAGCCTTTTTGAGACTTGGCTTGGAAAGTTATTTTTCAAAGAAAGACATGGGAGAAGCCGTGTGAATTCTTGGAATATAAATCTATAGAGATAGATTGGGTAGGCTAATTGGATCGTGTCAAGATTCTTATGGTGATAAGGTCTTGGACAGATTCAATATGCATGATTCCAAGAAGGGCTTCATACCAATGTCTAATGGCATTAATCTTGGCAAGACGCAGTGTCCCTGGACACTGGCTGAGCAAGAAAGTGTTTGAGTAGGATTTCCAGGCGTATGCAGTGGAACCTATCATAAATGCCATGACCTGCACTCGTCCAGATGTTGCTTGTATTTTGAGCAGGACGAGTAGGTACCAATATGACTCAAGTGAAAGTCACTGGACAGTTACCAAGAATATTCTCTAGTATTTGAGGAATACTGAGGATAGGAGCTTGGTGAACTGAGGAAGTAATGGTTTCTGATGAGAGTGGTTAGACAGACAAAGATAATTTCTGGTAGGAACCTGATTATGTCTTGTGTCCATACTGCGGTGCGGTTTGCTGGAAAGAGTTCCAAGCAAAGCACCACAGCCTGCGGTTTGTTGGAAAGGGTTCCAAGCAGATTACCGCAGCCTCTCCCACGACCTAAGCATGAGTTTCACTCTCCTGCTGTAGGTATTGGATATATTAAGATGTGATCTTAATTCTAGTGGGAGTTATAAAGGATTTAGTTATGTTATGATATTCATGTTGACATACTTTGGTTATGTCATAATGAAAATGTTTCATGTATTATTTGATTATTGGATAATTGAATAATAGTCCCAAAGTAATTTATGGCATTTTATAGGTCATCAAGTTGAGGACTTGATCATGAAACCCTATAAGTGATAAATGACATAGATTATATTTGTCCCTGGTCGAGGTTGTTAAAGTGGGACACTGACAACCGCGTGAGACTGGCATGTGAGGTGACTGATGACTAAGTTTCATGGAGTCATTAGTAAGAGTATTAAAGTCAATCACATAGATATATGTTGGAGAACATATGATCGGGCATGACCCGCTAATGGGAACTCTACAGGATAGTTATATAAGTGTCATAAGAGTTTCCCATTACGACTATAGAGTATAGTCCTTAGACCTGAGTTCATCATGATTTCTTACATATGAATTGGTCCGCTTTGACTTTGTCAAACGTTATCCGTAACAGGTGACTATAAAGGCATTGATTGGGCGTATCATGAAGTGTGTGAAGGAACAGGGATGGAACAAGATGGGATTTATCCCTCCTATATAACAGGAGATAAATATCTCAGGGCCCATCAAAGATTTGATACTGAGAAATGCGTGGCCGCGCTCAAACGAGGTGATTGTCAGTCGTTTGTTTTTGTTCAGTATAAATCGGAGTTCGATGAACGTGATAATGGCTGTAATAAGGATGACACGGATCTTGCCTTATGCCATATCGAGATATAGAGACGAAGGGATTATGGGAATAGATGATTCCAGTACAAGTGGGAGATTGTTGGGAATGTCCTGAAATCACACTTGTATCCACTCTAGTGATAGTTGTACTGTCGAGATTAGACATTCATATAATACTAGGTGGTCATTATGTTTTGCTAGAAGCCGCTGATGATCTATGAGTTATGAACTCATTACTAGTATTATATGATCCTACAGGGTCACACACCTAAGCAAGCTGGATGAGCTTTATGTGGGAATGATCATTAAGAGTAATGATCTAGGTAATGTGTATAAGATACACATTATATACGAGTTTAGAGGGTGTGTCGATCGACACAAAGAGTTGTGTCGATCGACACGAAGGCAGAACCGAAATAGTGATTTCGGTTTAATGACACAATTGATTCTGGTTCGGTTCAGAATTAATAGGGTTTTCTCAAGGGCCTATATATAGGATAATAGGCACGACCTTGAGACCTAATCTAGTTAGTTGCAGCCACCTCTTTAGAACTCGGTGATTCCCCAGGAGATCCGATTACCGGTACTAGCATCCTGGCGGATTCCAGTTTGTGTGCGTGTGGACTAATGGTAGAGGCGCAACACTTGGGGCGCTATAGATCTCGAATCCCTGATTCAATTCCGCTACATAAACTCCAGGTATATTCGAGATCCGTTCTTGTAAGATTCATAGTTTACAAACCCTAGATCCTAGGTCAATCGGAATTCTGTTAGGTTGATTAATAGAGATTAATCCGGTAAATCCTGTGTGAATTCCTACACTCGCCACACTCGGCAGCTCGCGTCAAGAGTCCCACCATTTGACGAATTCCTCGCGTATTGATTTGGGCAAGTGCAATGTGATGAATCCACATGAATCGAAGTATCACCGCAAGGATTGGAAAGGTGAGATAATAATCCCTGAACCAGCATTCATATGCTGTAAACATACCCGTAGGGGGCTCGTCTTCTCGATCATCAAGAGACGGAGGGATCAGTTCGACCTCGTCAGGAATCCCGCATTTAATTCACAGGACTGTTAAAGAATCATCATCACACCATGAAGAGCCTGGAGGAGGTCGTCGTCTTCGCCTCGACTTAGTTTTCTTGATTATGGGTACTCAAGAACCAACCCAGGCTTCGGGCTTTTCTTTTTCTGCGAGGGGGTTGTAATCCCAGTTGCATTCTTCAATTTTTATTCGGGTCGACTGGTTTGAAGGCAGATCAAGAGGTTCGTCTCGCAGACTCGGAATCTCGATAACAAGCCTATTTTCGTTATCGCTAAAAACAGTATTAGGTTGCGAAGCGCTGGCCCCTAAGCGATCTGGTTTTGGCGAAGTATTTTCTGCTACATCACCTCGCGTCGTTGGTGTTGGGTAGTGAAACAAATCGGCAAGGGAGAATTGTGAAAAGATATATCATCTCGACCAGAAGTACTCGATTCTTCTCCACTTTGGATCGGCTCGTAGCTCGAACTGGCTTCTAAAAGCGGTTCGCTATCACTAGAATACTCCCAGATTGATTTTCTTCCCTCAGGCGGATCGGCAGGAGACGAAGACTTATTTGAATTCGCGAACGACATTGATTTTGGATCAAAAGCTTGCTTTTAGAAGATTGAAGTCTAGGTTTTCTCAAGAAGTCAGATATACTGAGGATGGATTGAGATCTTCGAGAAACTCCACCGGAAAATTCAAAGATTGGCGGTAGTGATTGAAGAACGCGGCGGCGGCGAAGTGATGGGACAAGCAAACCCTACCAATAACTTAAAGAAAAAACAAGAGAAAAGAGAGAAAGGAGTACCTATTTTCGAAGAGATGAAATTTGAGATTGATATCTGAGGTGCGTTGCTCTTTATATAGGCATGCTACGGACCGGATGTCTAGGTGAGCCGTATTTCCAAATGGGCCGATGATTTGGGTTTGAAAGAGTCATATCGGAAGAACTCAAACTTGTGATCCCGCGATTTCGTAATAACTCGAAATTTGATCCTACGAGTTGGTGCTTAATTAACTCGCGACTCCAAGGCTTTGCGTTCTCAAGATCCTGCTTCTATGTCCCCATGATCTCGCAATGTCCCAAGATTTGATAGTCGCGCCCTCGTAACTTCTTCAAATCTGCTCGCCACCTCGCGGTTTCGTCAAAGACATCACCTTGCAGTTTTCATAAGACTTCACGATTTTCAAGGAGACCTCGTGTATTTCATCAATATCTCGTGTTATTCAATCGAATCATCTCGCGAAAATCAATTTGCGACTTCACGTCGCAACCTCGCAGTCAATCTTTCAAATGGGCTCGCAGCCTTGCTTCATCAAATGGGCTCGCGACCTCGCAGCTCCACTACATCGAATCAATTCGCGACCTCGCAGCTTTACTTCATCAGCTCGCAACCTCGCGACCTTATTCCATCAAGTCAGCTCGCAATTTCACGGCTTCAAATCAATTCGCCGACCATCAACTGGACCAACTCGCCAAGGCAAGCATAGCAATTTGCATTCGGAATGGCAACTTCGGAACAGACTTCACCGAAATAATATGGAGCTTAAAACATCGACAGTCTAACGGAAAACGATTCTTCTTCTGGACACCCTTACTTCAAACATTTTTATTAATAAAATTGTTAAACTGGGGGGTTAACTGTAGGGGTCCAATCTCCCCTAAGAAGAATCAATTTCCTAAAAACGACTAAGTATATGTTGAACTAGTTATTTCGGGAAGTGAAACCAGAAAGTCAAAGTCAAACACAACCCAAAAGTCAAGGCCCATTTAAAGCCCAGCCGACCTAGAAGCTGTGTCAAAAAGGAAAACCAAGAAGACGTTTTCCTTTTTTCCTATTTGGGCTTGGCCCAACCGACTTTGTACACTATAAATATACTTGTACATCCTCATAAGAAGGGGGATAAGAAATCTTTACTAAAAACTGATACAGCTGTCCAGCTAATAAGAAAACCCTAATTCATAATCTGTCTTTATTTTTGAAACCCTAGAAGCTCTTTTTTAAGAATCTTCACAAATTCAATTATGTGAATTTCCAGCTCACAGACATAATCATTTATCTAATATTTTTTTGGTATGTATGATTCAAAAAAATATACTTTTACTATACAATAAACCGAAATTTATATTCTCACGCGGTTAAAATCTAGTGCTAAACATATCTAAGCGTTAAAATCTAGTGCTAAACATATCTAAGCATTATATATCTCTACATATTATTCGTAGCATTGGGCCTTATTCTGATGGGCTTAACAAAGTATGTATGTACGTTCTCTCTCTCTCTCTCATCAAAGCTTCTTCTTCTTCGATCGTTTTCTTCTCTGCGTCATTGCTAATCCTTCTTGTCTTCTTCCTCCGAAGAAAGGTTGGTATCGATTAATTAAGCTCTAATTGCCTTCGTCCTAAAATTGAAGATATTGTGGTGTTTAGGTTGCAGAACCTGTAAAATCGCAACTAAATTTTGTTAGGGTTCTACTGAATTGGGAATTGTCTACTTTTGCTGATTAAAGTTATGTATGAGCTATGAAGTCGGATCGTGTTCGTTGTTGTTCTAAAGATTTGATTTTTGATTACGTTTAGCTTCTTGGTTATTCAAATTGAATCTGAAATTTTCTAAAATTTGTGCATTCAAAATCGTTTCTTGTGATATTTAAACCTCGTTTAGTTTAGTTTGCTTATACGGTGATTGCTCTGTTTTAAGTATGCAGAGTAAGAAGACTGGTGGTAAATGTTAGTATCTGCATTGTTAACTCCATGGAAAACAAAATCACCGTGCGGAAAACCGTCGTGCTCGAGCCGTTTATCAAGTAACACTCTTTAACATCAAAACTTTTTTTTTTGTTTCTATCCAATCACACACTATGTTACTTTGCATTCATTTTCAGGCTGGTGAAACTTGTCGCAAGGGCTTTTTACGATGATTATGTTACGGTAAACGAGAATCCGCAGAAATCTGCTAAAACTGAAAGCAAAGGAACTGCCGTTCAGGTCCTGGACACGCTTACGAGGTTTGTTTTGTTTGCATCTCTTCAATTTCCATCTCTAAAAATCTGTTAGGTGAATTTTGATAATTCTTTTGGTTCTATGGTTGCTAGGCGGCAATGGGTTAGAGACGAAGACTTGGCCAAAGATTTGAAGCTGCATACGAAGCAACTTCGAAAACTATTAAAATACTTTGAAGAACAAAAATTAGTCACGCGTCACCACAGGAAAGAGGTCTGTGTATAAACTATGTTCCTTTCAGATTGATATATAGCACTTATAGCACAATATATATGATTCTCAATCTTTTCCATAGACTGCAAAGCATGCAAAGATGTATAGTTATGCAGTGTCTGCTACAGCTGATGGCCGAGCAGACGACAAAACTAAGTTCCAATGGGCCTCGTATAGCTGCCTCGATTATCAAAATGTATGCTTCATGTCCCTGATACTTTTTTTTAAATCTTTTGTTATATCAAACCACCCTATATCACTCCTGCTCTCTTACAGATGTACGATATTGTTCGTTTGAAACTGAACCGGATTAAAAAAAAGCTCAAAGATGATCTAGATGATAAGAATACTGTTCAGGAGTATGGCTGCCCTAACTGCAAAAGGAAGTAAAGTCCAATACTCTTTGAAATCTTTACATTTGTGAGGTGTATTATGTTCACTAAACCTGAATAGATTCTCATTTCTGGTTATAGATATAATGCACTAGATGCCCTGAGATTGATTTCGATGGAAGACGATTGTTTTCGTTGTGAAAATTGCAACGGTGAACTTGTTGTGGAATGTAGCAATCTAACTTCCGAAGAAGTAGTAGACGGAGGTGAAAATGCAAGGAGACGGCAGCAAGAGAAACTAAAAGACGCGCTGCTGAATTTGGTATACTGTTTTTGATGTTTTGGTTTTGCTTGAGTAGTGTTCTCTGTATTGTGGCATTAGTTTATGTAATTGGTGCGTTGACAAAACTGGAAATGAAGTGCAGGATCGACTGGAACCACTGATGGAGCAAATAAATAGAGTAAAAGACCTACCGTTTCCTGCCTCTGAACCATTTCCAGCATGGGAGGCTCGTGCAGCTAAGGCTGCTCGTGAAAATGGTGATTATAACCGGGACGATCCGTTGAGGTCACAGGGTGGGTATAGTTCAACACCGATGCCATTTCTCGGAGAGACAAAGGTGATGATTAGTAACACTTGTCAATGCCTATTTTCATTGTGGTTAATTGATTCATTAAATCTAATTTACATGGTTAGGTTGAGGTTAACCTTGGTGAAGGAACAGATGATGTTAAATCTAAAGGTGGAGATTCTAGTCTGAAAGTCTTGCCTCCATGGATGATCAAGTCAGGAATGAATCTGACCGATGAACAAAGAGGAGAAATGAGACAAGAAGCAAAAGTTGAGGATGGTGATGACTCCGCAAAACTTTCAGTTGACAAGAAACCAGCCATGGGAAATGGCAATAGTGAGGATATAAAGGCATGCTTTTGAGGACAAATTCTTTTTTTTGCGTTAGATTCACACAGTAGAATTCTTAAGTTAAGTTTATCAATACTTTTCAGGATGAGTATCTCAAAGCTTATTACGCAGCTCTACTGCTGGCGCAAGAGCTAGCTAAAAAGTCGAATCAGCAAGAATCCGCAGGTGAATTAACCTCTCATGACATTCAACAGACTTCTACGACGTCCTCAGATCGCCAGGTTGGTATGAAGGCTAAACGCGAAGAGGAAGATGAAGAAGATGTTGAATGGGAAGAAGAGGCTCCTGTTGCAGGTCAATTTGAGTTTCCGTACTTTATTTCTAATTTGCGTACTAGTTTGATCATATGAAACAACACATTATAAATATCAAAAAGAGAGTTAATTTAGTCTAGGTTTCGTGATTTATACGGATTATGCGATACTGAGCTTGGTTACTGATGTGCTTGGTTACTGATGTAACTTAACTTGCAGGAAATGGAAACTACAAGGTAGACTTGAATGTGGAAGCAGAAGCTTCGGGTAAGGAAGAAGAAGAAGAGGAAGAAGACGACATTGATTGGGAAGAAGGCTGAAAAGCAAATGGATCAACCATGTGCACTATATAGCTACTTAGCAACTTAGTGGTAATCTCATCATCTACATCAATCTCATTTTAGTTTGTACTTGTTGAAGCAACAACTGTACTCATGCCAAGTTTTCATTCTCGGATCCACATAGTCGTCATTGATGAACATACAAGATACAAGGTTGTCTTCGTTAATTCATATGTCATAACTTGTAAGAGGATCATATGAGTATATAACGAGCAATAAAGAAGCCATAGATCCCTAAGGTTTCTGGAAGAGCTCGGGAAGATGGAAATTGGTGACTTTGGTTCTCTTGCTGATCTCTTGTTTCTTCTTCTTTCTCTCTTTCGGTTTATTCGATATGCCATGCATCCGTGCAGCAGCTTCCCTCTCAGCAGTGTTGGTTGCCGGCTTCAAGCCGATTTTCAGCAGCTCTCTCTCCACCTCTACCATGTCGCTCGGGATGTCTATGTCGCGGAATAGAGCTTTAAGCTTGTCATCAATCTTCATATCACACTTTAAATCATTTGGGTACGCAATGTTCTCTTTCGAATTTGATAGCAACCAAATGTCTCCTGAAGATTTTAAAGCCTGCAAAAAATACAATACAATCTTGAAATCTAGGAATTTCATTTTAACCGGAAATAAGTCGATACTAACGTTTGGTCAAAAGTGGAAAATATCATACTAATGGTGGATTCGATGGTGCATACCTGCAAATCCTCCAGGACATTTGGGTAAGCGTCTTTGAGATCATTCACTGCAATCCCATCAGGGTATCTCTTTACCAACGAAAGAAGCTGGCGCTTGTCGTTGACATTGTGCGTAGCCTGTTGACGGAAATTGTAAATCGGTGAAACTATTTTTCAGTGAAAATCTAATTCAAATTGAATGAAAATGTTTAGTTACCTTGTAAGAGAACCTTCTTCCGTCAAAATGCGCTTTCGGATTGTTCCTCAAACTAATAAAAACATCCTTATTGGCATGCATATCAACATGCTTCCTTTATTTGTTCTGCCGTTAAAGCTTGCCTTGTCTACAAAACAAATCAACTTCATTATATATGAAGAAGAAGCAGCAACAACAACAAAAAGAGGTGACACAATTACCTTAAACAAAAGATCAATGACAAGTTTGATTTGAGCGCTAGCACAACTCTTTCTTATGTTGTGAATGTCCTTAAGTCGCTTCGTATCGTCCGAAAACCTGACAGGAGCTGCTAAAGCAGGCCTCTGGCTGATTGTTTTGGACACGGGTGGCCTCGATGCTCTTGAAGAAGCAATGCTCGTAGATTGGCATCTCTCTTGCTGTTTCAAGAAGTTATCTCGCTGCTCATTTAGAGACATATCTGAAGTGTACACAAAGAAACATAATCCTAACAACCATCAATATTCTGAATGTCAAAGACTGTTCACATTTGGTAATTTCATGAAGTCATGAACAAAATTTCATAAATTATAGTGAAATTTCATATATAGAGTCCTATAAGCAGATTTGTTGCATAACCAAAAAGCTATATAAATACGATTTGTATAAACAAAACAGGAATAAAATCCTTTTGATTAAAACAGAGAAAAAAACGATCGTAATTAGAAATTGAGTTTGAAAAAATTAGGGTTTCCAATCAATGGGAATTGCCATAATTAGGTTTGGGGACGTAAACATCACAATAAATTAAACATCGATTTCTCCAATCTTATCAAAACACTCGATGAGAGCAATTAACTGAATTAAGGTTTATAAATCTATCCCATACGTAAGAGATGACCTTTTTCCCTAAGTCTTTGTTTCTTCCGATTGATTATTAGTTGTGAAAAACCAGTTTAGATTATATAGGTTTATCTAAAGTTAGACAACCCTTTCTTAGTACGTGGGAGTGGTGGTAATCGGTTAAAGAGTAATGCAAATATGTAAAAAATAGATCTTAAAAAATAACAAAAAATCGTAGATCTGATGGATAATTTTTGGCCACATAAGTAGATTTTGGTTAGATTTTGAGATATAGTTTTTTTCTTGGCTATTTAACCTAATTTCTTCACAATGTCCATTACATTAAAAATTTGTGAAACTAAGGTGGGGGTATTCAATTAGAGAATTAGACTGAATTTGAAAGAAACTATAATTCTATAGAATTCTAGTGTTATTCAATTATGTATTCTATGAATTCTTTTAAATTCATGTGTTATTGGATTGTGTATTTGTAGACATTCTTCCAAATTCTCCAAAATTCTAGTGTTATTCAATTGAATGATTTCTCAATTCTATTAAATGTTTGTGTTATTCAATTTTACAATTCCTTTCATGGTATTGTCAATTAGATAGAATTTAATGGAATTGGAATAAAAAATTGTAAAGGCCCGATTCTTTGCTATTTTGGTGGGATTTTGGTGGAATGAATTAAAAAGACCCATAAAAACCTTGAAAATACTTTAAAATCTATCATTTATGATTTTATTTAGATTCCTTCAAATTCATTTATTGAATAACACCCCCTAAACTTTTTCTCTTAAATTACGAAATATTGGAGCCCCGGAAAAGTTTTTTGGGTCTTATAAATTTATGCATATACAAAGCCCAAGAAACTAAAGAAACCTTATTTTAATTCTTCCTTTGCAAACAAAAAAAAAAACTCTTCCTTTCTTCTTCAGCCATTGATCGAATCTTTTGTCAGCTTCTTCTTCCTCACAAGTGAAAGCAACAATTTTGTCTCTTCTCTTCTAGGGTTTATCGATTGCTCTATTTCCTAGTTGCATTCACGGTTAGTTTCAATACTTCCTTTGTTACTTTCTTCTTCATTTGAGATACTAATAGGCGAATCCTTGTGAGTAAATTAGTTGAATAGACTCGATTTCTCCGAAAGATGATTGCTTTTCTCCGATTTTAGCTCTGATTCTATAAGAAATGTTCTAACTTGTTTAAAGTTTGATTCTTTGACACAGCAATGGAGTTAGAGAGATTCAGGGTCGGTCGTACACCAACAATGTTCTACATTCCTGGTTTCATTACTGATGAAGAACAAACTCAGCTCTTAAATCATGTTAAAACTCCTCTCCAATTTCACATATTGATTTTGTTCATGTTTTAAAACATTTTTTCCTGTTTTGTAAGATATATAGAGGATCTGGTTCTAAATGGAAGATATTAAAGAACAGAAGATTACAGAACTGGGGTATGTGTGTACACTTACTCATTACATTGTTTGTGTAGTAAATGTTTGAAGGAAAAAAAAAAAAGTCTTGACCTTTGGTTTGTTCTGTAGGTGGTATGGTCCATGAAAAGGGTCTTGTTCCACAAGAGTGTAAGTAAAGTTGTGCCAAATGATTCTTGATAATGTAAATTCTAGAGACTTGAGAGTGTTTATTTATATCTTTCGCTTTGTTTCAGTACCTTCTTGGCTAACAAAGATTACCGCAAAGATTCGTGAAAGCTCGGGTTTGTTCCCTTCTATGATAAATCATGTCCTCATTAATGAATACCATCCTGACCAAGGGATAATGGTACGTTAACCATATTCTGAATGGTTCCTTTGTTTATTCAGTGGTTTTAGTTTTCGGTTAAAGTTCATGAGCGAGTTTTGTTTACTTACGTGGTTGTTGTTTTACAGCCGCACCAAGATGGACCGGCTTATTTTCCCGTAGTAGCTATCTTGTCTCTAGGCTCGCCTGTCGTTATGGACTTTAGTCCGCATTTGAGATTAAGATCAGGCGACGATGACATTTCCAGTGACCAAAATCTTGGTGCAGAGAGAGATAATCAAGACCCGTTCTCTGTATTGATGATGCCTCGAAGCTTACTCATCTTCAAAGATGAAGCTTACTCAGGTAAAAAATTTCTCATCTCTATAATCTTTTAAACAGACATAATTGAACTATTTTCGATTACCGGTTTAATTCGTTGTATCCTGTCTTGTTTTCAGATTTCCTCCACGGAATTAGTGATAGTCCAACGCAATGCTACAACAAGGTGCAACACTAAAGCTCTTTTATTCATATCAGCATTTGTAAAATCGTAGTGACATTAAGGACTTAATTTTATTGTGGTTTTTCTTGTTCAGGTCGTTAATGAAGCTGAAGCTTTAGCTTTGTCTGCAACAGACTCAGAGAATTCTAATGAAGATTCAAGAAAAGATAGTGACAAGATTCTTCACAGAGGAGACCAAACTCGAGTTTCTCTTACTTGCCGTTTAGTCCCCAAAGTCCATAAGAATCTCTTCAGGTTTTAGAAAACAACTGATAACAAAAACACCATGTAGTTTCCCTTTGATTACTTTTGTTTGTCTTGCCATTTATGACTATAAAAACGGCACGATCTGTGATTGCGTGAACTCAAAACGGCACAATTTGTTAGGGAGAGAACTAATTTCAGGTTATCTTGCCGTTTATATAAAACAGCAGAATGTTTTACTGTGAGAACTAAAAACGACAGGATTTGTGGATGAATAAACTTGAGGACAAAGAAGTTGCAACGGATAGGATTTAATATGAGCCCTTCATCTTTCAGATAACACTATAAACAATCTTCTTCTTCTTCTCCAAAATCCGCAGATTTCTCAAACCCTAGATTCTCGAATTCTTCTCCAAATCCGTCGTCAATGGCGATTTCGGCTCCAGCCGCATGTTCTTCCTCCTCTAGATTCCTCTCTTCATACTCTTCACCATCTCCATCTCTCTCACCCACCATTTCAACTTCCGGTAAACTCAAAACCCTAACTCTCTCTTCCTCCTTCCTCCCTTCTCACTCATTAACCACCACCGGAACCACCGTATCTCAATCCACTCGCCGTTCCTTCACCGTCCGTGCCGCTCGTGGGAAATTCGAGAGGAAGAAACCTCATGTGAACATCGGCACCATCGGTCACGTTGACCACGGGAAGACTACGTTGACCGCCGCGTTAACCATGGCTTTAGCTTCAATCGGAAGCAGCGTCGCGAAGAAATACGACGAAATCGACGCCGCGCCGGAGGAACGAGCTCGTGGAATCACAATCAACACCGCTACGGTCGAGTACGAGACCGAGAATCGTCATTACGCGCACGTCGACTGTCCTGGACACGCCGATTACGTTAAGAATATGATTACCGGAGCTGCGCAAATGGACGGAGCGATTCTCGTCGTTTCGGGTGCCGATGGACCTATGCCACAGACTAAGGAGCATATTCTGTTGGCTAAGCAGGTTGGTGTTCCTGATATGGTTGTATTTCTGAATAAAGAAGATCAAGTAGATGATGCAGAGTTGCTAGAGCTAGTTGAGCTTGAGGTTCGTGAGCTTTTATCGTCTTATGAGTTTAATGGTGATGATATTCCGATTATCTCTGGTTCTGCACTTTTAGCTGTAGAGACGTTAACCGAGAATCCGAATACGAAACGAGGTGATAACAAATGGGTAGATAAGATTTATGAACTTATGGATGCTGTTGATAGTTACATTCCGATTCCGACTAGACAAACCGAATTACCCTTCTTGTTAGCGGTGGAAGATGTGTTTTCGATTACAGGACGTGGTACGGTAGCTACAGGGCGTGTCGAAAGAGGTACGGTTAAGGTAGGAGAGACTGTAGATTTAGTGGGTTTAAGGGAAACTAGGAACTACACTGTTACTGGAGTCGAAATGTTTCAGAAGATACTCGATGAGGCTTTAGCTGGTGATAATGTAGGATTGTTGCTTAGAGGTATTCAAAAAGCTGATATTCAAAGAGGTATGGTTTTAGCTAAGCCGGGTTCGATTACTCCGCATACCAAGTTTGAAGCGATTGTGTATGTGTTGAAGAAAGAAGAAGGTGGAAGGCATTCTCCGTTCTTTGCAGGTTACAGGCCACAGTTCTACATGAGGACGACGGATGTTACGGGGAAAGTGACAAAGATTATGAACGATAAAGATGAAGAGTCGAAGATGGTTATGCCCGGTGATCGAGTGAAGATTGTCGTTGAGCTTATTGTGCCGGTTGCTTGTGAACAAGGAATGAGGTTTGCTATCAGAGAAGGAGGTAAGACTGTTGGTGCTGGAGTTATTCAGTCTATCATCGAATGATTTAAATAAATTATGAGTTTTTAGAGAGTTTCACATAGTGAGCAATCTGTACTTTGTTGTCTCTTTGGATTCTCAAAACTCCCGAGAGTTTTTTTACATCTGTACTTTGTTGTCTCTTTGAAATTTTCTATAAGAAGTTAAGAACTCAGAATCAAAATGTTATATATTCCTTCATTATGTGTGTTTGGCTCAACTTGACATGAGTAGATTTTATACATATTACTAACTATAAGAAAGCTGCTTTCTTTTGATGCATGATGATTGATAACTTGCGCGTCTCTCAGATTCGACGTAGTGAAGCCAATCTCCTCTCTAGATCATCCACTTCAGTAGATCCCACACTGCAATAACAAGAGTTCAAGATTATATGAAATGAATGAATCATCTCAAAGTTATAACAGAGCAAGTAAATGATGTAAACTCTCATATGTATTATTAACATACTCGTTCTTGGCGGAGACGGTGGGAGCTGGAGCAGCGGTTTTTGTTGCGATACGACCTTTTGGAGCTGAAGATAACTGTTAAGACAGAACCAAGAAACATAATTTTAAGTCCAACACAAAAAGATGGCAGCATTTTTCTTTCCAGATTTAAGCTTAATGAAGTACAAAAACCAACCTGAGAAGCAACACCGACACCAATCTCATCGAGAACCTGTAACAACGAGGCAATATATGTTAAGAATAGAGGTTAAGTATGATTCTTGTGATTGAATTTGTAGTAACTAACTAACCTGGTTAGTGAGATCTTCTGTTTCTTCCTCAGCTTCATCTTTGTCAAGTGTTTCATCAATTGCATCTGACATCATCTCTATCTGTAAAACAGAAAGAAACAAAACATGTCACAGCCAATCTCTGCGATTACACCGAGCTTAAAGCATTCTGTTAAAGATTTTACCGTCATGTCCAATTGTGCAGACTGCTTCTGGAAATCCTTGATTACTTTAGCTTGTTTCGTCGGTGCCATTTGCTGAAAATGTTACAAAACAAAGCAAGATAAATTAAAAAAGAGGCGAGAGAATCTATTGAAATAGTTAAAATGAGATCATTACCTTGTTCATCGCAACCATAGCTTTGGTTGCACCTTTCATGCCAGATGAAATTGAGGTGCTTGCATACAAAGCCTAATGTATTATTATTACCGAACCATCAAGTAAACATTCAATAAGTTAATAATGGTAACGACGCATGTAGCAAGAAATGGTTGGAGAAATTGAGTAGTCTAACCTGTGTATGAGTGGTTACACCGCGGATTTGAGCACGGCTTCCCTGCAAATTGGTGATTTGTTGCCTTAATCGAACAAGTTGTCGAGCTAAGATCTTGGTGGCTGCCTATAACAACAAAACAAGTGTACTAATGTAGCCACAGAACAAACAACAAGCTAGTGAACACTAGAAAAAGAAACCGTGAAATAGCGATTGGATTGTCTGCAGGCTTAACAAGCTCAAATGTAAAAATAGTTTTGATTCCACGAGAAAGGCTTTTACCTCATTTCCAATCTTAGCTGTTTTCTTGATTTCTGCTACAAGCCTCTTCTCCTAATTGTCATATTCAGTAAAACCATCAGAAATACTAATTTAACAGCATCCCAATTGAAGATAAAATCAACCAAGAGAAAGAAACTCCCAGTTGATGTAATCATCTACCTCCAATTGAAGAGATGCGATCTCGCGTTCAATACCTGCAGTAGCATTGGTAAAACACCAAATGAAAAATACAAACAAACTTAGCTTTATGCTTGACAATTTGAGTACACAAATACTAATTACAACTTAGGTTGCATCACATGATGCAACTACTCTATCAGTCAAAACTCAAGAATACAAAAAACGAAGGAAGAAAAGATTCTTGTCTCTTTTATAACTGTGATCCAAATGAATCCACTAAGATCCCACCGAAGAACAAGCAAGAACATCGATAATTCAAGTAAGCTAAACTCACTGCAGACACTCATAGAACTATCAATCACAGCGCTAAGACAAGAAATGTGATTTGATTGCAGAAGTAACTTTACAACAGAGAAGAAGACATACCTCTTGTAGCTACAGCCATTTCTTTCTTACTGGTACGGAGAGCATCTACATAAGAATTAATTTTCATTAGAATTAAAGTAGAACTGAAGCAAGTAAAGAGAAACCTAAAAAATTCAATTACTTTAGAGAATTACTGAACACAAATACTGAATCAGGGTAAAAGTTACTAATTAAGCAAGAACACACATTCACATAAACAAAGTGTACGCTTTTTACTAGAAGATTCAAACACACACATTCACATAATTCACACATAATTCACACTTTACTGTCAGATTTAAGCACAAGTAAACTAAAAATTGACAAATTTAGAGAATTACTCAAGAACCCAGAAGATTTCTCACTCCACAGTTCAGATTCAAGCACAAATAAAATTTAAAGGTGACCATTTTTTATTTTTGAAGAATCCATATAGAACCCTAAACACAATTACCTTTGGGAGTGGTCTTCTTCTTGAAAATGTTCATGGCTATTGTCTTCTATGAAAATCGAGTGAACGAAAGAACCCTAATTTGAGTCGAGAGGGAAAGTACAATTGATCTGCAGAAAGAGAAGAGAAGAAGAGTGGAGAAAAGGTGTGTCCTTTATTTTCTTTTGTTACCTTTTTTATTTTTCTTTTAGTTATCAAACGCAACGGCACTATGGGAATTTAGCCGTTACAGTAGATAGATAATCCTCCTAAATATTCTTAGATTGCTTTGTTATTATTATTTTTGTTTGTCAACGTTTATTTTTGTTCAATCCGATCCTTTGTTTTATTATTATTATTATTTTTTTTGTCAACAAGCTCCATATATTAAATCACATTTGGTCGGTAGCAACATCCCGAAATCGGGTACTTTCTACCGACTCATCGAGATTTACATGGGAAAATATATGGTTACGTGCTCGTGCCGCTTTTGCAAGGACATCGGCACGGTCATTACAAGAACGAGGAATATAAGCTAACTGAAAGGAAATAAAATGTTCTCTAAGCTCAGCGAAGTGATTTAGCTCAGACTGGAAAGCTGACCAATCTATCGGCTCGTCGGCCATCGTCAATAAGTTTGAGCAATCCGTCTCAAATCAAGCCCTAAGTATACGTTTCTAAATAAGACAATTCATCGCCCAGAGGAGTCCCTCGAACTCTGCATGTAAGGCTGAGAGACTTCTTCGGCAACCCTGCTTGCCGGTGTGTGTTTGACTTGATGTGTCAGTGAGACACCATCCGAGACCGCTAGTGGGCCCTTGATTTGCCCAAAATGCGTCCACTTGGCAGATCGGGATATGTGGATGCTCGGATCGGAAGGTATCTTCATTCTCGGTAGTATTTCCTTCCTCCCCATCGTCTTCTTCTCTAGCCAAGTTCGCGCATCGCCAACTTTTTCCCCCTAACTGGGCTACTTGGAGCGTAATCGCAGCTGATACATTCTTCCCATTGAAGAGCTTGTCGTTCCTAGCCTTCCAAATGAACCAAATGATCCACGAGAATGTATTCCTTTGTGGTTTGGGGAGATCCCTTTCTTTTACCCTCCAAAATAGGAAATCCATATTTTGGTATAGAGATGTACTATGGAAATAACCCGGAAGGGACGGATAGTCCGATAAAGCCCACACCTGCAGGGCCGGAGGGCACTCAAAAATCATATGATTAATTGTTTCCTCTGGTGCACCACATCTGGGACAACTCTTATCGTTTCCAACGTGCCGGTAAGTCAGTCGTTGGCAAGTGGCTACACACCCCGTTAAGGCTTGCCACATAAAGTGACGAAGCTTTCCGGGGGTCTTGATTTTCCACACTTGGCTAAGCAGACCCGTGATGCTTGGCTCAGATATCTGTTGGGGTTGTAGTCTTCTTTGGTTTGTGTTGTGTAGTAACTCGTATCCAGATTTAACCGTATACCTTCCTGATTTTGTATAACTCCGCGCATAATCGTCTAGTTTGAAAGTTCTACTAGGTTTCAACCCCAGAATTAGGGCGACATCCTCAGGATGAAATAATTCTCGGATTCTTGTGTGATTCCATTCTGGTGAGTTGTGTAACATGAGGTCTTTAACCAAAAGATGGGGATCTCGTCGGATATGTCTATCTAGGCGTTTTGGTAAACGAGCCGGTTTGTGTGGAATCCAAGGTTCACTCCAAGTCTTGGTATTATACTCAGAGCGTATAGTCTTCTGAAGGCCTAGTCTGAGCAGGGGTTTAGCCGCCATAATGCTAGTCCAACCATACGAGGGGGATCTGGCCTTACGATCTACCATCGGGGATGATTGGTGGTAGTATTGTCCACGTAATATTCTAGCAAGGAGAGATGTTGAAAGTGGATCAACCTCCACAATTGTTTTGCAAGCAGGGCTAGGTTGAACTCGTGAAGATCTCTGAATCCTAGACCGCCTGAGTCTCGAGAGGTACATATCCTTTGTTTTATTCAACCTTAAATTTTCTTTGCTCTTTTTAACTTCACTTTATTTAAGTTTTTTTCAGTTTGTACCTTAAAGAAGAGTATTTCTTAAACTTGTAACGAAAAACATGTAAGAACCATCTAGCTCACATGTAGATTATCAATGCAAGATTCAAAAAGCAAAACAAAAAAACACATTATGAATTACTTAGTCTTTTTTTTTGAAATTTTTCATAAATTACTTAGTCTCTACTCAACTTACTTTAATATCTATCAACAAATAGCCGAAGCACTTAATAGTGCAGTGGTAGTAACCACTCTCTCGACACCCCGAGGTCACGGATTCGACCTCCCCCTCCCATGTGTGGAGAAAAACAAAGGTTAGTGGGCTGGCCTTGTCGCCCACCTAATAAAGACAACAAAAAAAGATATCTATCAACAAATAATAAGTTAATATCTACTCAAATTTAAAATTTATTGAGCAATTAAAATTATTTTTGGATATCTATTTAATTATTGAGTATTATCAATATTTTCTTCACTACACTCTCCATTTAAATTTTCAAATTTTTATAGGTTTTCTCCTTTTTACTTTTATTAGATTTCAAAATTTTAAATTTATTTAGTATTTGTAACCATTTTTTATTTTATAGTTTCATTTTACCATTGGCTATCAATTTAATTATGTTTTAAATGGAGGGTGTAGTCATAATAATTACTCCATAGGAATCGCTGCGTTTGTACCGCAATTTAGAGCGACTAGATTACAAAACGCGTTTTTGACCCAATAAAGAAAAAAATAAACAGAATCGTAAATTCCGAAAAGACAGAGAGATAAATCAGGGTAAGAGATTTCAGAGATAGAGAAAGTGTCGCAGAAAATCTAAATCTATTGTCCAATTCTCAATTCGGATTAGCTTTTGCATCTCTAGCGTTCGTGGGTTTCGCAATCGATTCTCTTATCCATCTCCAATCGGTAAGATCAAGAACAAATTCTTACCCTTTCTCCATATTTCCCAAGAATTCGTAATCTAAATACTTATCCGTTTGATTCATACACAAATCTTTGATTTTGGATACAGAATTGGATTTGGGTTTCGATTTCGATCTCAAAGTCAGCTCTTTTATTGTTATCTGTGAGAAATCAGGTGAGTTTTGATTAGGTTTTGTGTAATTACGCATGCATAAAGTTTTGATTTTGATTTGAGTATTGAGAAATGTGAAAGCTTTAATTGAAGCAATTGTTCTTTAGCAGATATGCAGGACCAGCTAGTGTGTCATGGATGTAGAAATACATTGATGTATCCAAGAGGTGCAACAAATGTGTGTTGTGCGTTATGTAACACCATCAATGTTCCTCCTCCTCACGGTATCGATTTCGTTTTCCTTCGCTTTGTAATTTACGGAATTGTAGATGATTGATTTTGTGGTTTGGACATTTGGTCATGCAGTAATGAACATGGCTCACATTGTATGTGGTGGTTGTCAAACAATGCTTATGTATTCGCGTGGAGCAACTAGCGTTAGATGCGCTTGTTGTCAGACTTTGAACCTTGTTCCAGGTATATAATATATATCGTGAAGTTCCATTGATGTTATATCGTTATTTTGCTGAAACGCCTAAAACTTGACTTTTGTGAATTCGATAGCTCCGTCGAATCAGGTTGCGCATATCAATTGTGGGCATTGTCGGACGACACTTATGTATCCATATGGTGCATCATCTGTTAAATGCGCTGTTTGTCAGTTCGTTACGAACGCTAATGTAAGTCATTTCTACGTGGCTGAGTTAAGTATAAAGCTCTTTTTGTAAGGCATTTGATTTATGAGTTTGCAATACGCAGATGAGCAATGGAAGGGTGCCTATCCCAACTAGTCGGCCAAATGGAGCAGCCAGTCCCGTGACAATACCGTCTACATCGACTGTAAGTTCTATCAATCATAGTTTTTGTATAACTATGTAGATTCTAATGGAACCGTCACTTACTCTGTTGATTGGTTTTTCATTTTCCATCAGTCAATACCACCGTCTCAAACCCAAACCGTTGTTGTAGAAAACCCCATGTCCGTTGATGAAAGTGGGAAGTTGGTGAGTGTTAGTACTATTTCATATCTTGCGCATATCGCCTTTTTCTTTACCTCCACGTAAGAATAAGATTTGACGGTTCAAAACACTTGTTGCAGGTGAGCAATGTCGTGGTTGGAGTGACAACCGATAAAAAATAACCAAGATAAATGAGTGATCTGAAAGATCAAATCATAGTTCTTCGTCAATTCCTGCGTCTTGTTTGTGCATATTACATACGCGGAAAAACTATCTGTCTATATCTCCCGACTCGTTTCTTAACCCGAGAAAAAGACAGTATTCAGAAACTCTTGTTGTATTTTTGAGGATTTTTCAAAGTTGATGAACACAATTGGTTTTTGCTCCATGGAACTTGATTCTCTCTTCTCTTGATAGACTTGTAAACTCCATTGTCTCTTGTGGCATTGTTAATGTATTTATATTAATATAATCTAATACATCATTGAAAACTGATCTTATCTTTAGTAGATAAGACTGTCTTAAGGTAAGTCTTGAAATCTTGAACTATATAATCTTGTCAAAACAACCAAAACCTAATCAATACCCTCCAAGAACATAAAAGTTAGATGATCAGACAAAACCTTAAAATAAGACCAAACACAAACCCTTTTTCATATAAATACACACAGATTCATCACTTTTTCTCTCTAGATCACTCACTAGATCAAGAATGGCTGGTGAGACCTCAAAGAGCTGGAAGCTACTCTTGGGGCTAAGAATATTTGCATTCATGGCTACTTTAGCTGCAGCTATTGTTATGGGAATGAACAAAGAGACAAAGACTTTGGTTGTGGCCACTATTGGTACTACTCCGATCAAAGCTAGTTTAACCGCGAAGTTTCAGCATGCACCGGCTTTTGTGTAAGCGAAATAAAAACCATATAAATGATTCGATTCGATAAAATTTCTATGAAAGTGTTTATGTTTAAGGTTATTAACATTACTAATTTTTTGGTGAAAACTGTATACAGGTTCTTTGTGATAGTTAATGTAATGGTGAGCTTCCACAACTTGTTGATGATTGTTCTTCATATATTCAACCAACTGGAAATCAAATGTTTCAGTCTCTTCTCCCTTGCCATTCTCGACATGGTATAAACATATATCCATACACATTATGCAACGATATTCTATTAATTTATAGAAAAAACATATTAAGGGTCAGAAAAATCTATTGATTTATCGAGTTATTAATTTATTCAACATTAATTTATCGAGTTTGATTTTGATTACATCAGTTTGGTCTATATACATCGTGTTTTGACTTGGTTTTCTTGATTGCTAAAAAAACGTTTGGAAAAGCTAAACGCAACTCTAGTATCTGCGGCTGCAAACGCGGCGGTGTTCATGGCGGAGTTGGGGAAAAATGGGAACATACATGCCAAGTGGAACAAAATTTGCGATAGATTCGCTACTTATTGTGATCATGGTGGCGGAGCACTCATCGCCGCCTTCATCGGAGTGATTCTTATGCTCATCATCTCCGCCCTCTCCATTTCTCGCCTCTTAATACATTCTAACAAATCCGCTGCCGCTGCATCTCCGTCGTCTCTTAGCACCATCTTCTAACATATGGCTGGAAAATTTTCAGCAATATGTAAACATTTGTATAACTAATGTATTAATGTGTGTTTTGTCAAAATTGTCCACTCCCATGGCCCATACAAAATTTATGTTAATGTGTATTTGAGTTATTCAGAAACTTTTATTGTATTTTTTTTTTGGAGGATTTCCAAAGTTGATGAACACAAATTGTTTTTGCTCAAATAATCTGGCATTATTTTGCTTCATGGAACATGATTATCTCTTCTCTTTATAGACTTGTAAACTCCATTGGTCCTTGTGGCATTTGTTAATGTATCTATTAATATAATCTAAGACACCTTTAAGATTTTGTTTGACATGGAACAGAAGATGTAAAACCTGATCTTAGCTTTGGTAGATAGAACTTGTTTAAGATCTTTAGTCAGGACTTCAATTTTGTTTTGGTTTGAATTTTTTAGGGTTTCTAATTTTTGGGTTTATGAAAATAATATCCAAAATAAAATCTAACATATTATATAGATGGTTTTGGTATGTTTCATTCGGGGTTTGTTCATATTCATAGTGTATCAACATAACATCACAAATAAGAAAACTTACATCTCCTCGTAGTAGACCCGCATAGCTCGCAAATACTAAGATAACTGCAACAATTGATGATTTTAAAAGTGCGTGTTCCATGTCGATTTCAAAGAGATCATTATCTCCAACACAATGTGATTTACCAAACTATAGACACGAAGATCTCTCAAAATATAAAACGTCTAGTACCGTCACTCTAGTAAAAAAGAGGATTGTTATACTTCAAGGAGAGAGACTTACCTCACTAGATCAAGAGCTATGCAAGGAGATTGTTGATCTAGAATGGTGGCAGGAGAGGTGAGGTGAAATGCTAGATTAAAAGAACTAAGTTAAACATAATATAGATAAAGCTACTTAAGATATATTAAATTATATGATTTTCTTTTCGAATCAGCAATTTCAGTTTAAAATTTGTGTTTGATTCATATATTGAACGGTAATCCAAATTAACCAATCCGATGCAAAACGAATTAAACTAAAAAAAAATATTTTAGTTTAGTTTGATGCAAACCAATCAGATGCAAATCGAATTAAATTGAAACAAAACTATTTCAGTTTAATTCGGTTTGCATCAAATTAGATTAGCTTGAATTACCCTTCAACATATGAATGAAACAAAAATTTAGAAAAATAGTCGATGATCGATATTTTGTATGGTTTATATCTGTCTAACTGACTTTTTTTCTTGATTCCCAATTTATGGCTGATTAATATAAAATATTTTAACAAAAAAATTATATACTTTTCTTTTTAGTTTTTGTATAAATAAATGGATTAACGATTTGGTTTCTTACATAAACTATAAATGATAAATCCCGTTAAAACATCGCATTTAGTAGAAGCTTCTGTTATTTTTCTTTGTTTTTGAAACCTTTTTAGATATTTCGTAGACCGGACTCCAAGATTGCTCCTTTCTCAATCGTTGCCCTAATAAAACTCTGCTTTATTTCATACCAAAAAAAGCAAAAAAAAAAAAAAAAAAAAATCTCTTTCATCGATATTTAACCAAAGGTTTTTAGATAAACGTTACAAATTTCAATCTTTGAGAAAAAACTTAGTCTGAATCTTGGCCCCTTCCCGAAGGTACACTCATCTTCCTCCTTTAATGTCTTAGACCTAATATTTTCTCTTTTTGCCTTTTCAGATTCTTTATTACTCACATACCCTTGCTTTTGTTCAAAGAGAGTGACTTTTTTTAGATTTAGCGGTTGATTTCTTGAAGAATTTTGCAGCCAAATGCGATAATTTGAGTTGGGTTTTTGTAAAGTTGGATCCTTTAAGCAATACTTGTTACTGGGTTAGTTTCAGATTCTGGGTTTGCTTCTTTTGTTCTTACTTTGTTTCACAATCTGGGATTTTAGGGTTTCGAAACGGCACTGCATTTTCTGTTCTGGATACACAAGTGAGTCTTTGTTTCTTTAACGGATCTTTTCTTTCTTAGGTCGCAGAGGTTTGTGTAAACCCTAATTTCAGCTTGAAATGGACCATCTTGCATCTCTAGCAGAGTCTATGGCTATGGAGGTTCTGTTCTTTATCCTCTTGCTTCTTTAATTGTGTTTTTCCCAATTATTACTCTAATTTGCATGTGTGGTAGATTTAATCTTGGAGATGGATTCTTTCTTTCTGTATTACTGCTGCAGCTACAGTTTCTGAAATGTGGAATTGTGTACTTTTACAGGAAGATTCGGATAAAGAATCGGTGAAAAAGGAGAGTAGCCCTGAACCTGACTCTAGTCCTTCTAGTCCGAAAGTAAGCAAATGCGATTAATAGTCTTCGGTTAATCATGCTTCTTGCAAGTATTGTTAGTTTCTTATCAGATTGTCCAAGAATATGAATCTGATTACCGAATGATGTTTGTTTTCTTGCGTACTTGAGATAACTGCTAGGTGGAATCCATCTGAAGCTTGCAGGCCGATGGTTGATGATGCTCCAATATTTTATCCCACTAACGAGGTAATCTTAGAAATACTCGCTGCAATTTTGGTTCAGTCTTTGTAATTTATGTGTTATCTTTTTTGAAATTTCCATCCCTTTGATGCCTATCATGGTCAGGAATTTGAAGATCCACTTGCTTACATAGATAAGTTGCGTCCTAAAGCAGAATCATACGGTATATGTCGAATTGTGCCACCTGTTGCGTGGAGACCTCCCTGTCCTCTTAAAGAGAAACAGATATGGGAGAAATCTAAATTTCCCACTCGGATTCAGCTGATTGACTTGCTTCAAAATAGAGAACCGATTAAAAAATCTACCAAAAACAAGAAGAGAAAGAGAAGAAGAATCTCTAAAATCGGATACTCAAGAAGAAAAAAAGACTCAAGCAGTGATGCTGCTTCCTCTCAAGAGTCTGAAGGAAAATTCGGTTTCCAGAGTGGGCCAGATTTTACCTTGGAGGAATTTCAGAAATACGATGAATACTTTAAAGAGTGTTACTTTCAGGTAGAGGATCAACCTGGTTCCCGAACGTCTGAAAATAAGAAATTTAAACCCAAAGTTAAGGACATCGAAGGTGAATATTGGCGGATAGTGGAGCAAGCAACCGATGAAGTAGAGGTATGTAGAAAGGAATCTTTTGTTTTCGTTTGCGTAAAATGCTTTTTAACTTGCTAACTCTTGTTATTGGGGTCTACTAAAGGTGTACTATGGAGCTGACTTGGAGACAAAGAAATTTGGAAGTGGGTTTCCAAAGCATTCACCGGGGTCTGTTAAAAGTGAATCAGATGAATACTCTAAATGTGGTTGGAACCTAAATAATCTATCCCGTCTACCCGGATCTGTTCTATCCTTTGAGAGCTGCGATATCTCAGGAGTTATTGTGCCATGGCTTTATGTTGGAATGTGCTTTTCAACTTTTTGTTGGGTAAGTTACTATTTTTAGGGTAGATTCTTGGTATTTTTTTTTTAGATTCGAGTGAAGTAAAGCCGTTGGGACCAAAATTATGGAAATAATTTTTAGGGTAGATTCTTGGTTTTTTTTAGATTCGATTATGTAAGTTACATTTGTCTTGTGCTTTCTGGAATTATTTTACTAACCTCAGCAATCGGTTCCTTTACTTTGCTTGAAACAGCATGTTGAAGATCATCACCTTTATTCGCTGAACTATTTACACACGGGTGATCCAAAAGTTTGGTATGGGATCCCTGGAAACCATGCCGAATCCTTTGAAAATGCGTTGAGAAAGTGTCTTCCCGATCTGTTTGAAGAACAGCCTGACTTGCTACATCAACTGGTAAAAAGTTCTCGCAATTCTTTTTTCATTTCAAGCTTTGCTGATTGCTTAGAACTCCTATGTCATCATTCTTTGTCTCCTTTTTTTTGTTTTATCAGGTCACTCAGTTGTCTCCAAGAATCTTAAAGGAAGAGGGAGTACCTGTCTATCGAGCTGTTCAGCGCAGTGGAGAGTTCATCCTAACCTTCCCAAAGGCCTATCACTCCGGGTTTAACTGTGGCTTCAACTGTGCAGAAGCTGTTAATGTTGCACCGGTTGATTGGCTAATGCATGGACAGAATGCGGTAGAAGGATATAGTAAGCAGCGACGAAAGAGTTCATTGTCACATGACAAGCTGCTTCTTGGAGCAGCTCTTGAAGCTACACATTCCCTCTGGGAGCTTTCAGTTTCAAGGAAGAAGACTCCTGTGATTGTGAGATGGAAAAAAGTTTGTGGTGAGGATGGTTTGCTTACTAAGGCAGTCAAGGTAATTTCTGAATCAGTTGAGGACTAATCTACATGATTGTTGATAATATTGAATCAAACACCTTTAATAGCACTAACATAGCTAATGTTAGCAGAGGCGGGTGGAGATGGAGGAAGAAAGACTAAGCCACCTTCAGGATGGTTTTAGCTTGGTAAAGATGGAGGGGGATTTTGACATTACGAGAGAACGGGAGTGCTTCTTGTGCTTCTACGACTTGCATATGTCTGCTTCAAGCTGCAAGTGTTCCCCTAATCGCTTTGCATGTCTAAAACACGCGAAGGATCTGTGTTCATGTGAAGGCAAGGAGAGATTTGTGCTTCTCCGCCACACCTTGGATGAATTATGGTCACTGGTCAGAGCTCTAGAAGGCAATCCTGATGGCATAGAAACATGGGCACGTAAATGTCGTGACCTTAAAGTTAGCTCCTGTTCAAAGAGTCGTGGTTCATCGAAAGTAAATCAGCGAGAGCATAACAATGTTGAGTTAGTATCTAAAGGCTTACAAAGTGATCTAGTCATAAACAAGGAAGTTAAACAAGATGTTGATCAAGAAGACGTACAAGGCATCACTGATAAGCCAGCTGTCACGGTTGTAAAACATGGCGAGATAGGTATGCATTCAGTTCCAAACGTAGGGTGTAGTGAGCCGTCTAAGAAAGTTAACGGTGGTTTGGAAGGGAAGGGTCAAGACGCTGGTGCAACCAGTGGCTTAAGTGACTCTGTTGAGCTTTTGAAGTCTGGATCTCTCGTTGTTAAAAAGCTGTGGTGCAGCAAGCAAGCCATATACCCTAAAGGTGAGATGATATGGCAATTTCAGAGAGCTTTGTACTTGAGCATTGTTTATGCCCTTTAAGACTTGTGCCTTTGATTGGGTTTTACAGGATTCAAGAGCCGTGTTAAGTTCTTAAGCGTCCTTGATCCAACAAAACTAACCAACTACATCTCAGAGGTTCTGGATGCAGGGCTTCTTGGTCCACTGTTCAGGGTACGCTAATTATGTAGTTGTTTTTCGAGAATATTGACGAACATTTTGTTTGATCGTTATTGATCCATTCAGTATATTTTTCAGGTCTCAGTAGAAGAATGTCCGAGCGAGAATTTCTCGAATGTATCAGCTGAGAAGTGTTGGCAAATGGTTATACAAAGGCTTAAACTTGAAATCATCAAGAAGTGTGATCAACCAGTGAGCTCTTTGACCTCTTTACAGCATTTGCAGAGTATAAACGGCCTTGAAATGTTTGGATTTCTCTCCCCACACATTGTTCAGGTAACAGTTGATTTCTCACACTTACCTGTTCTGAAAAGGACTAAGAGTTGAGATTGTGGATAGGTGATCGAGGGTCTTGATCCAAAGCGTCAATTGGAGGAGTACTGGAACCAAAAATCGGCGAAACTGTTTGGTGTGGAACTAGCAAAGGAAGGAGAAAAGAATGATACAGAGAAAGGAGGGGTTTCAGATCCCACTATGGACCGGGACACAAGGCTTCTACGCGGACTTTTGAAGAAGGCGACACCAGAAGAGCTAGTAATGATGCATGGACTTCTGTGCGGTGAGACGCGCAACACTGAGCTCAAGGAAGAGCTCTCTTCTTTAGTGGATAAGATGGAGAAAAGTCCTTGATGTTGGTGATGAGCCTTCCTTTGGTATATGTTCAAAGGCTTCAGTGATTCTGTAACAGTAAGAGAGAAGTGTAATAGTAAGAGAGAAATCTAGAGAGGTAATACAAAAGTAGACATGAGAGTTAACTTTGTTTGTCTGTCCTTTTTTTTTTTTAATTTTAAAAGGGTTTAGGAGTAATGATTGTATTGCATTTGCTATGTACCATTGTATTTCATTTGCTTATTTGTACCATCTTTAATTGGAGAAAAAGAAAAAGCTTTTTATTTTTATGAAAAAGTCAAAAAATAAAACTAACACAAACTTTAGATAGTGTTTGATGGAGGAACAACCATATCCAAATTTGAAGCCTTTTATAAATCACTCACACAATGTTTAGGATATTCTTTTTCTTTAAATCTTTGGACTGAAAAGAGAAACAAAGTATAGGAATCTGAATCTGTACAAAGAGAAGAATCTTTAAGTGAGATCATCCTCGTCGAGATCTTCGTTTGTGTTCATCTGGACTGCAGTAACATCTCCAGTCGGTAACTTTCTAGCCAACTTGATGATCTGCATACAAATACTTCCTCCATATTAGATTCTGGTCATTCCATGAAACACACAGAGACAGGATTATGATTAAGATTCAGATTAGGCAGATCATTTAAATGAATTACCACATTATCCAAGTTTGAGACAGTGCTTGAGCTCGCCACCTTCTTGATTTCTTCAATGTCACCTTCGTTATAGGCTGTGAGAAATCTACTAGCGCTTCGGTTTTGATCGCTCTTCAGAAAAGCATCAATCCTAGACGCACAAAAAGAGAGAATTTCAGACACAAAATTTAGAATCACACTCCCATATTTGAAAACTGCTCATGTTTCTCGTTTGCGGTAACATACACACGGTCTGGATATTACCAGTGATCGACCTAGCAAGTGACTGCATAGAGAGGGAAAAGTACACTCACTGTGAACAATCATTGTAGCATTTTTCTGCTTGCTTCAGGTCATGAGCATACAGATATACAATGATTGCACTTAGATAGGCCTGAAACAAATGGTGTTAAAGACAAAACAGTTAACTCATAAATACAGCTTCCAAGATACAAGAGAATTGGGTTGAGCTAATCAGAGATCGGTGTTGAACAGAGATTGAACCAGATACCGTTAAAACCAGAGCCTGTATACTCGTACCTTACACTGGCTATTTGTGGCATCGCACTTATCAGCAGCTACACCCAATCTCAAAAAAAAGGTTGCAGCATCTGTGTACCTACACTTATTTATATGTAAGCCAAACACTTATCTATCCGATACATGGAGAACATATCATATAATGCTACTAATGGATGTATATTGCAGCCATTTTTTTTTATCAGAAGTTAGTAGTAACATATCCATAATGAAACTTGAACCTTGGATGTGTTAAGCAAGAACTTACTTCTCGAGCTTTATGTAGACATTTGCACAAGCACGGTACAGATCAAAGGCCATTTGGTCCCTCCCATCCTCTTCAAGAAGTTCACAAGCATCAGTGTATAGTTGGATGGCCTCCTCTGGTTTGACTTCTTCCAAAGCACTGAAACATTAAGATAATTGAAGATGAAACAAAAAAAAACAAAACGGAGCAAGCTCAAGAAGTCACACTCAGGTAACACATAGAAGACACAATGCAACATCATGAAATCCAAATTTTATACTATAAAAGGCGTCAACATAGACTTACCGGGCAGCTTTTCCAAGAGCATCTGATGCAGGTTGTGCCCTTCCACACTCGACATACAGCTCAGACGCCTTTCTATAAAAATCTGCAACTTCGTTCCAGATACTTAGCTTCTGTGCTAAGGCAGCAGCAGACTCCATATGCTTTGCAGCATCCCATGGACTTTTTGCATATCAAGGATAACACTAAACAGGATACTATTTGCATAAAACAAAATTAACTAGCAGTAAATCTTAAAAGGTGAATTTCGGATACGAAGCTTGCATCTCTTGTCCTTTTGACGCTTTCTCAAGAGCCACTTTAGCTTTCTCATATTTGCTTGATGCCCTAAATCCATTTGCTGTCATTTATCGATGAAAATGAGTAACAAGAACAACATGAGGTTTCATCTCCCATTCTTACAATATTTTTAGAGATAAGATTCTTCCATAGAGGAAACTACACACCTGCTTGCTCATACAACTCAGTAGCACCTCTCCAATCAGCACTCCATCTAGTAAGCGTGAGTTTCGTCCTGTGAAAATGAAGAACCAAGATGTTCTATATCAAAATGATTTCTTAATCCATGTCAAACAATGAAAAAATATTACATTTCTCACTCATTATCAACTTTTAAAAGCCAAAACAATTCCATTTCCGATTCCTAGATATCCAAAAACGAAGCAATTCAGAGTTATTTGCAGTGAAAGCTCTCAAAAGACTTAATTTTTTTTTCTAATCGAAGCATACTC
The DNA here is from genome assembly GCA_963576765.1 of Draba incana. Lineage (NCBI taxonomy): Eukaryota > Viridiplantae > Streptophyta > Magnoliopsida > Brassicales > Brassicaceae > Draba > Draba incana. The sequence continues at coordinate 34,101,935 of OY755212.1, read as the reverse complement.
AAGAGTAAACTGTTCCTAAGCAACAATACACAAGATCCCAAATTTCTCGATCACTGTTAAAAAACGAACACAATCATCTCGATTAATCAAAAATGCCCTAAAACCCAATTCGAATTTCTTCGAATTAGAAGAGAAGAGGAAGAAAGTATACATTTTGTCGGCTTTGGACATCATTTTTTCAGGATCGGAAGACATGGCTGACTCGAATTCAGTGAAGCTTCCGGCGATTTAGTGAATTCGGAGATGGATCTTCAAATCTAGAATCGCTCCAGTATCTGATGATCAAGGGATTTGCGAAAAGATCTTCTATTTTGAGTTAAAAATCCTTCATTTTTTAAAATAACAAATAAATTATTCGACTTTCTCATCCAAAAAAAAAATATTTTTTTTGTAACATCATTTCATTTTCATTTTCATTTTCACTAGTTCTATCAAACAAAATTATCTCCAAAATATCTACAAATATATTATATTTCTATGTTTTCAAACCGTAAATTTATTTATTATGCTTTCAAGTAAAAACAAAGATTTTTTCTTGTGTTTTTAAAATAAAATCAAACGTTTTATTAGCGTTCCAAATTAAGATTTTTAGGAAACATGTTCCCGCGTTTTTTTTCACGTTTTTAAAAATTTCCAATTATAAAACGGAAAATAGACTTTATACGGAGTTTTCATGCAGCCTACTTTTGTATCAATGTTACACCATTTCAAGATTTTTGGTCTTTGTGAGATTTGTATTCTCATTATTTAGATGAAAATTAACACCTTTATTAACATACAATCAACTTACATCTCACCTGTCTACTTCAATTATCATATCATTATCATGACAATAAGCTTGACTCTGAAAATTAAGATTTAGGTAAGAAGTAGAAATCCAACACATTCTCCTAACTCATCTCTTCTACAATATTCTCAACTCTATAAATTACAACACCATTGACTCCAAACATCAACACAACAAACAATCCTTTCTCTTGCTAAAACTCCAAAACCACTAAAAACAGTTTCAGCTACAATGTCAGTCTCAAGAGTTTATCTCTGCCTAATCTTCCTCACCTTCCTCATTTCCCCACTTGTGTTCTGCTCTCGCAGCCCGAGAATGGCGGTACCATCAGCTGCAATAGAGAAAAAACAAGTTCATTCTCCAGCAATGCTTGTTTCTGAATCACCCAAAATTGATTCATCACCATCTTCTTCCATGATCAAGATTGACGATGAGCCTGCAAAGAACACCGCAATAGCCGGTTTTTTCAGGTCTAGATTCCCATTCCAAGGATGGCCTTTCCACAAGTATGCTCCTTTTCCTATGGTTAAGCCTGAAAGTCCTTCTGTTCACACAACACCGGCTTCTGGAGCCGCCGAGGAAGAAGAAACCTTGAAAGTGCCTGCTGCCCCAACCAAAGGAAACGGAGATGGAGGCAACGTGTAATGAAACGAAGACAAAGAAATGTACTACTATATAACCTTATTGTGTTTCTTACATAATGTATCAAATAAAATGTACCATGTACTATTAAATGCTATGTGACATTTTACATGGATAATGAAGTGAATACAATTTTATCTTATCTACCAAACTCTTGTGTAAATACCGGTTTCTCATTTTCATTGTTATGACGCAATTTTCACTATGACAGAGATAGGAATTTGAACAACGTGTCCCGCATTTCCAAACAGCTTGATTTTCCCAAAGCTAGCAATAGAGTTGTTCTTCTTTGCTTCAAGGATTACACTAAGTAACTTTGTCTCTCCATTGGCTATTGAGAAGTGAGTAGGAGATACCTTCATCGAAACACCGTAAGGAGGAATCAAACCGACACTATATGTCTCATTTCCGGCAATGTTTTTCATTAGTCTTTGGACAGTCCGCGTTCTATTAAGCCACGCGACTGTGATTGATGGCAAATTGAGGTCAGATCCGATAATTGTCGCGTTGCTAAGCAAACAATTTTTCCCGGTGTAGTTAAATACAACCGGAGCTGATCCATTGATCCCACAAAGAAATGACATATAGTCTTCAAAACCTGCACATAGAGAAAGAAATGGCTTACAATTTGGTTATACGAAAAATGTCGAAAACATGACTTGTAACATTTTTAACTCACTAGTATCGAAGATTAGGCCGGGGTCCAAAGCTGCGGTTGCATTCACAAAGCCATTTCCCATATCGAATGGAGTTGCAGGAGATAAGGTCTGATCAGGATTGGCATAAGCACGTTGAGCCATTATCGCCTCGCCTTTATTATCGAACTGAACAGCGGTTGTTGAAAGTGCAGAAGCAATAGCTGAAGGACTAAATTTTCTGTATTTCTGCTTGATCAATGCAGCTACACCAGCTACATGAGGTGCAGCCATACTAGTACCAGACATCATCGCAAACTTTTCTCCTAAACACCGCGAAAAAAACACAACCAAGTTAAATAAGAAAGACATTATAACTTTAACAATGTCATGCTTTGGAGATATTTATATACCTTCAAACTCAGCTGAATCGGTGGCAGCAGAACTCCAAGCACCCCAAATGGAATTTCCAGGAGCTACAAGGTTTGGTTTCAAAACGTCGGCGTTGTTAAGAAAACTGTCTTCTGGATCAGGTCCTCTTGCTGAATAGTACATAATCTTAGGAGCTCTGTTACTAAAGTTAGCATTTTGTCCACCTGTAATGGATGCAACTGCCCCAAATCTAATAATCTCCTTGGTTGTTCCATCTCTTCGAAGAGAAAAGTTATAGTACTTGAGTAAAACCTATGAATTACAAATCATTATTAGATTGGTATTTCTAGAAGAATCAAGTGAAATGTTTTATAAGTTATGTTTCTCACCTTGGAATCTTCCGCGGATGGAATTATGATACCGGGCATATTCATTGGTGGAGGATTGATCTGAAATCCAAGTACATATGCATCCATATAGAACACAACACCCTTAGCAGAAAGATTCTTGGAAACAGCTAAAGCTTGTTTAATAGTGGAAAGCCCGAGCACGAAACGGATAGAGTAGCTACATATCAGGAGATTCCCGGAGACAAGATCCTTATCGAAACTATCATAGTCTTGGCATTCACCTACATACATGTCTTTGTCTAATACAGAGCTTTTGTTCTTCAATGCATCAAGAGCAGAGATCATTTTGTATTTCTTTCCTTCATCTGTAGGAACTAAGAACGAAAACAACAAATCAAATCTAAGCCATTACAAACTAAAATGAGATAACTAATTTATCCAAATGAAACAAAGAACTTACGGGCAAATCCTACGCCCGCTATAGTCACATTGTTGCCTAGGACTATCGAGTTAGAGTAAACCCGGTCATGAGAAGCAGCACCAACTGTGAAAATCCATGGACTGAAAGAGGACGTGCTCTTAGGAGAAGGACCTGTGTTTCCTGCAGCTTGCACAACGAATATACCGGCTTTAACAGCGGAAAGCATAGCCATATCTAGCGGGTTAAAGAACGTGGCTACTCCCGGAGGACGTCGATTTGGTGTGATAGATAGACTTAATATATCAACTCCATCTTGAGCTGCCTAACAAAATTCAAAAACCACTTAATAGTATCAAATACATTTCAATAATAGTAAACTGAAAATAAAAATGGTAAATGATTTACCTGGTCTATAGCTGCAACAACATCTGCAGCAAATCCTCCAAAACTCTTGTACAATGCCTTGTAAACCGAAATACTGGTACATTTCCAAAACACGTAATTAGTACACTTATGAATGATAAAAGACGGTATAAGCAAAACCATTTTGCAATTTATGTTTGGTTAATTAGTCTCCATTTACTTACTGCGCACGAGGAGCGATTCCACTAGCTCTACCAAAGTTATGGCCTGAAACTACAGCAGAAATCCCGTGGTTACCCGCTGCAATCGAAGCAGTGTGCCTATGTATAATCAAAAAACCAATCTTTAGCTGAAGTAAATAAAATTATTCAAATGATTCAACAATGTTACCAAGAAATTATACTTACGTGCCATGGCCATCGCCGTCGAAAGGGGAAGCATAGTCTTCAGATGAATTAAAAATCCCTCTAGTAATAGCGGACTGCGCGAAATGGCGAGCTCCAACGAGTTTTCTATTACATGACCCTGATGGAAAATCCGGCGTAACTTCACAAACACCTGAGAAATGTTTAGGGATCGGGTAATGACGGTTAGAAGTGTCATTGCCATTGAAACTAGGGTGAGTTGGATCAATGCCGGTATCGATAAACCCGATAACAATTCCTTCTCCAGCAGTTTCATATCCACCTTGTCTAACCCATGCACCTTTTGGTAAACCCATAAATTGAGGTGTATAAGTTGTCGCTGTCCTAACCGAAAAATCCAACACTATGTTTGCTACTTCCTCCCTCCTTGATAGCTTCTCAGCCTTTAAAAATACCAAAAGATTAAAATTTTACATCTTTTCTTGTAATTACAAGCTTAGAGATATGGTATGATCAAAGATTATACCTGTTGTGAGCTAACAAAGACAGCAAAACCATTGATGAGATAATGGAAGCTGTAAAGCTTTATATACTTTTCTCCTTTCAATGTATTTCTAAGCAAAGAGTCATGAGCTTGAGTAATTGATGATTTCCAATAATGTGACTTTGAGTTCTTCCTATAACCAAAGAAACCAAAAATCAAAAGAGTGAAACTTTATAACCAAAGTCTAGTTCCCAGTGCTGTTCAATACAATGCATGTAACTAAAAGTTAACTCCAAAGCAAAATTCAATTACCTTGGTTGGAGTTTTGGTTTGGTAAACTTGGAAGTGTCTCCATGTTTGGATCCTTGGTAATGTTTATCTCTGACCCTTTTCACTTCTTCTTGTTGGAGAAGATGAAAAGTAGGAGCTTGTCTTAGTGTAACAATGTAAACAGAAGTAGAAGTAGATTTTACATTAGAATCAAGATTATCTTGTCCAAATGAGTTAGACAAGAATCCAAAACAGAACAGAAGAAAAACACCAAAATTCACCATTAAAACTCTTCTCATTTTTTTTTTTTTCACTCACTGATGATAAAACACACACTAATTGGTTAAATAAGAGAGAAGAAAGCTGCAAAAGAAGAATAAGAATCCATTAAGCAAACATGGTGAAATGAGTGGAATTTTGGCAGAAAGAAAAAAGGATCTTCCTCTTTTTTTATAATACTAGTATTTTTTTGTGTTGGAGAAGGTGAAAGAGAAGTGTGCTCATCATATTTATACTATATTATATATAGAAGCAGGATTGGATCAATTCAGCTCAAAGCTCACGAGGATCTGAAACCTTTATGGTTTCTTGGATTCTGTGAAAAAAATTTTGAACGTTTTAAGGACACTACATTACACATACTAAAGGGTCCCAGAAGAATGGGAAAAAAACACAGTTTTGCAAAATTTAGCTGTTGGAACTTGTCGGGTTGAATTTTGGAATTTCACACTCTCTCCATTTTTTGTTTTGAACTAAATTAAGTTCACTCATATTTTTACAATAAAACAACGTATTAGTAATCATTCGATTTTTCTTGATTTTAATCAGATTACAAGTAACGACTATATATTACTATCTAGTATTTGATTAAAGTTGAAGCAGCTTTGTGTTTTAAAATTAAAAAGCTGAGGTTTAGCAATGGTGGGTCAAACGTGAAGAATCATTAGGAGTGTTAATGGGTCACACAGTTATTTTATTTTTTTACTTTTCAATGTTTTTCCTACTTTTGGGACTTTCTTCAACGGCACAAATTTTGTAATGATATTGAGACCATTTTTTCTCCTTTTCTCAACGTCATTGAAGAAAACACAGTCAAGTTATCGGAGAGTTGCTTTATACAAGTCATACAATTTCAGTTCACCACTTGTTGCGGTCGGATTTGTAATGCATACAAGATCGGTGATAAGAATTAGCCATAGAAATGCTCAATTTAGCATAACCGAGAACTAAACTCTAATCGAGCTGAACCAATATAACTCTGTCTAGATTTCATGCTCACTCCTAATTGCATTAAACATTTTCCAAATTACCTTACACGGCGAAGAAGTTATCGAGAATTCGACATTGTAAGATGATCAAAATGACGAATGCAAATCAAACAACACAGAATCAAAAGAATCTTAAGCTCTAGGGAGAATAAAAGTGAATTCAGTAAGTTTGATCAATCCTCCAATAGTGACTTTGAAAGATGATGAAGAGACTACAAGTCTAACTCGAGAAAACAGCTTCTTTCGCAAAAGCTTTCAAAAACACACAGTAATGACTCTATATCCATATTCATAAGCCGTAAGGTGGATAGCGAAAACATTCCATACTTTTCATCTTTTGATGCATCCACAAGTTCTTCATCCACAAAAAAAAAGCTCAATGTGTTCACCACAACATCCACAATTCCCTAAACAAAGCATTAAATTATAACTAAACCATCCATAAACAAGAGGTGATTAATAATCACAATTTGTTTCTGATTAGCAATGTATAAGAAACCTAAAGTATGATGTTCATGCGCAAATAAAGTGACGATAACCAGATTGATTTAACGGAGTCTTTCTTAAACGAAACACAAGAAGATCGATAAACCAATTCAATACAGGGCAAAGATACTCATAAACCAATCTAAGAACTTTTCAAGCTAAGATAGAGATAGCAGCTAAGTCATGAAAGCACCACATTGTAAACCTCAGGCAAAGAATGCCTTCACAATCTCAAGAAACATTGCATAACAACAGTAAAAAGCCGAGACAAGACTGCAATTCATAGCTAACCTAATCACTGCTGCTGATTATGCGGATTAGGAGGTGGCGGCATTCCAGGACGAGGCGGAGCAAACCCACCAGGAGGTGGCGGCATTCCCGGGCGAGGCGGTGGCGGTCCTTGCATACCATGAGGTGGTGGTGGAGGTCCTCTCATCATACCACCAGGAGGAGGAACCATTGGCCTTTGTCCATACTGTGGTCCAGGAAACTGCTGTTGCGGTGGCGGCCTCATACCGTAAGGAGGAGGCAGACCACGCATCGGACCTTGACCACCAAAAGCAGGAGGCGGTGGTAACATCTGTCCCGGTGGTCGAATAATCTGAGGAGCCGAAAGTTGCGGCGGACGTGAGATCTGTGGCTGCATCATCCCCGGAGCCGGTCCACCGACTCCACGAACCGGACCAGAAAGCCCAGGCTGAGCTTGAACGAGCGGAGCAGTCGGTACACCACGACCAGCGGCACGACCGATTCCTGGACCAGGAATCGCACTTCCTAAACCGGATTTAGCACGAGATTCTTCAGGTGGAGGTGGTCCTTCAACAGTCATGGAGATAACTTCTTCACCTCTAAGCAAAACTAAACCTAGCGTACGGCGATCTTCACGTTCTTCGCTGATTTTCTTCCCTTTAGATGGTGGAAGCTTACGAAACTCCTCGCAATCACCGAGAACGAGATTCATGTGACGATCGAAGGCCATGAATTTTCCGACGAGTTGTCTTCCGTCTTGGATCGTGACTCGCATCCTGTAGTTGATGAACTGAAGCATCTTCGAACTCTTCGACATCGACATTATCGCCGGTTAAACGGTTAACAAAGCTAAGAAGCTGAGATTTAGCCGGCGATTTGAGTTCGCCGGAGGATTTCTAGAAGAAGAGATCGAGATTAGGGTTTCAAAAATAAATCGAGAGGCCAAATTTGGGGGAAATTTCTAGGGTTTATAAAATAACACCCAAACTTCAATATGGGCTTTGATTTCAGTATGGGCTCAATTATATTGGACTGGGCTGCAATATTTGTTTGGTTTAAAAGCTTAAAACGGTCACTTACAAGTCACAAAATTGAACTAAGCACTCTTAATTTGCCTAAACAAATATGTTACTTAAAAAATAAAGAAGATTTAAGAGTGAAAATTTTATAACTCCACTGAACTAAATCAGGTTGTTAAGAGTTTTTTTAGTGTTTTATAAATTTGTTAGTTTTAGACTCGAAGCTCAAACTTCACTTGTTTGGGTTCATGACCAAATAATTGGTATATGTCAATCAATTTGAGACTATAAGCTCAAACGTCACTTGTTTGTGTGTATAGTTCTTCGAATTGGTTCATGGTTCTCAAGATACTTGGATCCCTAGTATCTCCCGTTTTAAATCTTTACTACTTTCATTTCCATTTTATTTCCATATCATTGTGTGGTTTAGAGTTTGATGTGTTTTATAGTCTTTCATGTCGTTTCAAATATTTTTTGGTGGAAAAGTGCTATTTGGATGCAAATAAACAAGCGAGATAATTATCGAGAATAATGCAAATTAGGGAAGGAAACTATTAATTCCTTTGGAACACTACAAACGTACGTTCTTCAAATTATAATTCCGAAGCCCATCTTTTTGGCATCCTGAACAAACTCGTTTTTCAGTTTTGTGTAGATAGTATCTAGAGTAGAAAGTTTTGTATATGTCAATCAATTAAAAAATACATATCTACTAAAAAGACCAATAAAAAAATATTTTTGAGAGAAAAAAAAAGAAAACTCAATTAAAATGATATATACTGTAGAAGATTTGATCGATTAAACCAAATTTGACAGAAGGAAGTATGAAATAAATAAATTCACAAGTAATTATTTTGTTATTCAAACCCATATAGGAATTCTTAGCATGAACTTGTTAGAGCATCCACATTGGAGACAATGTGGGTGTGTCTCACAATATAAAATTATTAAAATTTGAATAAAAGGAAGAAAGAGAGTGTTTTTTGTTGAAATAGTGTGGTGTATTGAAATATAAAATTAATAAAATTTGAGTAAAGAGAGGAGATAGTGGGTATTTTTGGAGAGATTGTGTCTTGGGGAAGACATAAGAGAGAGATAATTGGGGTATATTTAAATATAAAATTAATAAAAGTTGAGTAAAAGGATGAAAGAGAAAGTATAAAGTTGAGTAAAGGAATAAAAAAGAAGGTATAAAGTTGAGTAAAAAGAATAAAAAGTGTGTTTTTAATATTTTTATATTGTGAGACATTGGTAAAATGTCTCCAATGTGGATGGCCTTAGAAACAGAGCAAACAAGTGTTGAACAAAACCGTACCTTTGTTCTTATTTCCTGAGGCCTTAAAAAGCCAAACATTACATAACAGAATAGAGATATGCTTCCTACATTCTCGGAAGACTTTTACAACTGAGAAACAAATAAGACCTATTCTGCAGCTACACTTAGCCACGACTCCAACAGACTAGGATCCTTATTGAACGTGACAAAAGACTAAATCAACATAAAACCAACAAATTCCTTCCCTAAACTGTTTGCTGCAAGCAAGAACAGTTTACTTCGGTACCTCCACAAGTCCAAGCATCTTCCTCAGCTTCTCAAACGTTTCTAACTTCACTGGTTTGGTTATAATGTCCGCCAGTTGATCTTGAGTCCCACAGTGTATCAACTTCACTTTTCCATTCCCAGTTAACTCTCTTAAGTAGTGAAAACGCACCTCAATGTGTTTGCTCCTTCCGTGATGTGCTGGATTCTTAGACAGCTGAATAGTAGAGCTGTTATCACACTTGATTGTAATACATTCTTCAAGATCTTCTCCAATTTTTCCAAGTATTCTTGCCATCCAAACTCCCTGAGTTGCACACGATACAGCTGCAATATATTCAGCTTCTGTTGTTGATAGAGCAACGATTGACTGCTTTTTTGAACTCCATGAGACTGCTCCTCCAGCCATTAAGAAAACGTAACCTGAGGTGCTTTTCCGATCATCCAAATCTCTCGCATAGTCACTGTCTGTATATGCTTGAAAACTCTTGTTTCCTTCACGCTTATACAGAATCCCAAGTTCTGCAGTGGTTTTAATATACCTCAGAATTCGCTTAACCACTTGGAAATGAGCTTCAGTAGGATTCTCCATGTATCGACTTGCAAGACAGACTACAAACATAAGATCGGGTCTAGTAGCAGTAAGGTACATTAGACTTTCGATCATTTGCTTGTAGAGAGTCTTGTCGAGAACTGCTCCTCCACCTTTCTTAGAAAGCTTAACCCCTGGGACTATTGGATTGCTCACACCGTTACTCATACTCATCTCAAACCTTTCCAAAACCTCTTTAGCGAATTTCCTTTGGCAGATGTAGATCCCTTCTTTTCTCTGCAATATCTCAACACCCAGAAAATACCTCATCCTTCCAAGGTCTGTCATGTCAAAATTTCTCTTCATTGACTTTGAAATCATTAATCAACTTCTCACAATTTCCTGTCAAGATCAGATCATCAACGTACAGGCTAACGATAAGAATCTGACCTTGTTTCTCTGTTTTAACAAACAGAGTGTGTTCAGATTCACTCTTCTCGAATCCTTCCCTAATGAAGTAGCCTTCGATCTTGCTAAACCATGCTCGTGGAGCCTGTTTGAGCCTGTAAAGTGCCTTCCTTAGTTTATAGACCATGGTTTCAGCTCCTTTCTTCATGAAGCCTTGCGGTTGATCGACATACACGATTTCTTCCAATTCTCCGTGCAAGAAAGCACTTTTCACGTTAAGTTGATAGATACTCCAATTCTGATATGCTGCTGTTCCAATGATTATCCGAATAGTATCCCATCTTGCAACCGGAGCATACACTTCATTGTAATCAACTCCAAACTTCTGCGCATACCCTTTAGCAAGAAGCCTTGCTTTGTATTTGTCTAGCTCTCCATGTTCATTGTACTTGGTTTTGAACACCCATTTGACTCCAATGATGTTTATGCCCTCAGGTCGATCAACTAGTTCCCATGTCTGATTCTTTTCAATCGAATCTATCTCTGCCTTCATGGCTTCTCTCCACTGTGCGTATGCTACTGCTTCATCGAAACTTGCAGGATCTCCAAACGTAGTAACAGCCTGCAAAACCATCATATCTCCAATAAAATCTGCTTCTGCTTCTACTGTTAACCCGCATTCGTAGTCCTGCAGGTAAGCTGGTGGTCTTGCCTCACGTCTGGTGCTCAGAACAGCTGGTTCTTCGTGTGTTACTGTCTTTGTAGTTTGAGGCGTAGCAGCAGCTTCTGGTTCAGGAAAATCCTCATCATTTCCTGCATTTTCTTCTTCATGAAAGAACTCTTCTTCTTCTTCGAGCATACATTCTCCTTCTTCCTCCCAAGTAAGTACTTCCGTAACCGTGCTTGCATTCTCATTTTTCCTTCCCCAATCCCAATTCTTTGTTTCTTCAAAGACAACATCACGGCTCACCACAATCTTCTTCGAAATGGGATTGTACATACGAAAGGCTTTTGACTCCTCACTGATTCCAAGGAAGACACACTTACAGCTTTTGTTATCCAACTTAGTCCTCTTTGCTTCAGGTATGTGTACGTGTCCAATGCATCCAAACACCTTGAAATTGGTCACATCTGGCCTAACACCACTCCATGCTTCTTCTGGTGTTTGATTTTTCAAAGCTATAGTGGGACTGCGATTGAGAACATGAGTTATCCACTTAACTCCTTATGCCCAAAATTCTTTAGGCATTCTCCTCTCAGTAAGTGTGCTTCGGACTAGGTTCATGATTGTCTCATTTCTTCTCTCAGCCACACCGTTCTGCTGAGGAGTATAGGCTGTTGTTAGTTGTCGCTTGATTCCATTGGTTCTGCAAAAATCATCGAATTCCTTAGAGCAGAACTCCCCTCCTCTATCTGTTCTTAAGCAACACACAGACAAACCAGATTCCTTTTCCACAGCAGCTTTAAAGTTTTTGAATGTTACAAAAGCTTCAGACTTCTCAGCAATTATATAACTCCACATCTTCCTACTATGATCATCAATGAAAGTGAGGAGATACCTTTTATGGCCCATCGATTCTGGAGTAATTGGACCACAAATGTCTGAATGAATCAACTGCAGGTTTTTCGTTGCTCTCCATGAGCTCTTCTTCGGAAACGATCCTCGTTTTTGCTTTCCCACCAGACAATTCTCACACACTTTCTTGACTGCTTCTATCTGCGGAAGCCCTTTGACCATTCCTTTATGGCTCAGAGTATGAAGGTTTCCATAGCTTAAGTGTGCGAACCTGCAATGCCAGAGATGTGCATCACCCGCAGTCTCTGCCTGGAAGCAAGACTCTGCTGCTACCTCTTGTGCGGTGATTATAAACATCCTGTTTGCACTCATCGAGGTCTCGATGATCAGCCCTTTTTTTGAGTGAAAGATTTTGCATACGTTGTCACGTATCAGAATTGCAAGGTTCCTTTCTTGCAATTGGCCTATGCTCAGCAGATTGTTACTCAATTCAGGGACGTAGTAGACATCTTGAATGACTTGAGCCAAGCCACTCACTCTGATCTCTATGCATCTTTTTCCTTGCACCACCATTCGGGCACCATTTCCAAGTTTCACTGAGTGTCGAAAGTTTTTATCTAACTCAGAGAACCATTTCTTGTTCCCCGTCATATGGTTGCTGCATCCGCTATCCAAGAACCACAAATCCTCCATTTTTGTACCTTGCATCTCCGCGTAAGCCATCAATAAGAGTTCTTCTTCCTCATTAAACTGCGTAATTCGCATGCTTCTCTGCTTCTGGACATTCGAACTGAAAATGCCCCAGCCTGTGGCACTTGTAACATTCAATCAAGGATTTGTCGAATCCCTGTCTCCCTCTGCCTCTACCGCGTCCTGTAGAGGACCTTCCTCTTCCTCTTCCTCTACCTCGCACTCCACTCCAATCTTTGAATTCTGAGGTTACCTTCAAGACGTTGTCGCTACTGCTGGCTCCTTTAATATGTTTCACTATGTTTTTCTCGTGACACAGAAGAGAACTCTGTAACTCATCCACCGAGAGAGTCTCCGTGTCATTCGATTCTTCAATAGAGCACACGACATAAGTAAACTTCTCGGAGAGTGTTCGCAAGATCTTTTCCACAATCTTCTTGTCTGGCATATCTTCTCCAATGTTCTTCATGTCAGTTGCTACCACCAATACTCTCTCGAAGTATTCAGTGATGGTCTCAGCCTCCTTCATTTCGAGAACCTCGAAATCTCTTCTCAGGCGTTGAAGCTGTGCTCGCTTCACGCGGTTGTTCCCTTGATACTTCGTCTTCATGGAATCCCACAACTATTTCGCGGTATCCTTCTGAATGATTGTTTTCAGAATCGACTTGTCAATGGCTTGGAACAGGTAGTTCTTCACCTTCAGGTCTTTCAACTTCTTTTCTGCTAACTCTTGTCTCTGCGCACCGTTGAGAATCTCTCCCCTTGCAGGCTCAACATAGCCTTTCTCGATTAGATCCCACCACTCCTTGGATCGAATGAGATTCTCCATCAGCATGCTCCAAAATTCGTAATCACCATCGAATTTTGGAATCGCCGTCACTACTTTCATGTCTGATTCACTCGACATTTTCACTCTTGTTTCTTATCACTCTTTTGCCAGAACAAAACTTACAAAACTCACAACTCTCTCTTAAGGAATTTTTCTCTGATACCTATTTGTTAGAAACAGAGCAAACAAGTGTTGAACAAAACCGTACCTTTGTTCTTATTTCCTGAGGCCTTAAATAGCCAAACATTACATAACAGAATAGAGATATGCTTCCTACATTCTCGGAAGACTTTTACAACTGAGAAAAAAATAAGACCTATTCTGCAGCTACACTTAGCCACGACTCCAACAGATTAGGATCCTTATTGAACGTGACAAAAGACTAAATCAACATAAAACCAACAGAACTAGCGTGCATCAGGAATATGTTCAGGACCAAAGCTTGTGCTCGGGTCAAGAGAACTTTTGGAGTCCACGTCATGACTCCCTCCTTTCCTTGAGTTCTCAGATAAGAGACACTCTTTTAGTTCATTAGCAACTTGGGACATGTTTGGTCTTCCAGAAGAAGATGAACTAACGCATAACATTGCTAGCTCAAGAGCCTTCCACAATGAACCAGAGTCATAATCCCCAATGAGACTTGGATCCACAATGTTTTTGATATCTCCATTGGTTAACCTAAATCCTACCCATTCTCTTATGTGAGTCTTTTCACGAGTTTGGTCAATCACTGGCTGGCTTGTGATGATTTCCAATAATACAACTCCAAAACTGAAGACATCACTCTTCTCTGTCAGCCAGTTTGTTTGGTAATATCTACAGTGCAAATAAATAAATAAATGAACAAATGGTAAAAAAGAAGGCATAGTATATATTAACTTGTGTTATAGATCACTTACTCAGGGTCAAGATATCCTGGAGATCCAGCAACATTTGTTGACACATGAGTTTCACTTCCCACTGGAAAAGATCTTGAGAGCCCAAAATCGCCAAGTTTGGCCTGGAAGTTTTGATCAAGAAGTATATTCGTAGATTTGATATCTCTATGAATCATTGGTGGTTTGCAGCCGATATGCAAGTATTCGAGTCCTATATGAAATATTATCGTAAAACTCACCAAGGGAAAAAAAAATCTCAAAATTTGCAATGCTATGGAAAAGAAAATTTTAAGACTCATGCTTTATCACATAAAAAATATTACTATAGGAGTTGAAAACTTAGAACGAACCTTGTGCGGTCTCTGCAGCAATTCTTAGCCTATTTGCCCAACTCAAAGGGGAGCTGCTACCAAATTCTCCTGAACTCATAAAGATGTGTTAAAACATTATTTTTTTAAAACCATCAGACAAATTATGAGGTAATCAAAGTTACCGGATAGATGTTGTTTTAAGTTTCCATTTGACATGTATTCATAGATGAGGACCAAGTGTTGTCCTTCCTCACAATAACCAACAAGGCTTACCAAATTTATGTGGTGTACTCTCAGAAGAAGGTCTACCTATTAAACCACATGTAATCCAAAAGTTAGTAAATCTTATGCATATACTCCATACATTTTCTTTGAATAAAATTAACTATGCATGGTGAAAATACCTCAGCTTTAAATTGCTTATAGCCTTGAGCTGAGGACTGAGAGAGCACTTTAACAGCCACTTGTTCATTACCATCTAAGTTACCATGGTACACAGCTCCAAACCCTCCTTCGCCAAGAGTCCTCTCAAAGTTATTTGTCATCACTGTAACCTCTTCATAAGTAAAGCTTTTCTTGTTTGCAACCATTGATGGGTGTTGAGCTGGGAATTAGAATCACACATCATATACTTCATTCCAAGTTATTGTGTTTTAATTTGTCCTAGAGCTTACCTTTCGATGGCTTCTTCTTTCTTAAGAAGAGAATGACAAGAAGAAGTAGAGCTGAAATAATACCCACAGAAGCAACTGATGCAAGAATGGGTACTAGCAATTTCTTTCCATCACTTTTGCACGGTGGATCCAAGCACAAGTTTGGATTTCCATCAACACTATTAATTTATTAAAAAAATGTTTTGGATGTTACCATATACACTCCGTTTCATTTAAAATAAATAATAGTTTTTCAAAAAACTAGTAGAACATCATTTTTATCTCAACATACAAAAGTAATTCAGTCAGTGATAAATCAAGGGTTTCAGTAGAACAAAAAAAAATTTGCATTGAAAGTTAAAAACATCATTTAAAGTGAAAAAAACAAATTGGCTAAAACATCATTTAATTTTAAATGGAGGAAGTATATAAAAGAGGTAATTTAGATAATCATAGAATGTTGTTTGAGAGAAAGAGAAACATACTTCAACGTTAGCCCATTATTTTTCATGTTACGAAGGGTTCGAGGGATTGAGCCGCTAAGATTGTTCCCACTCAAGTTTCTGTACAATTAATGTATATAAACATTGTTATAGATGCTACTATTTTATGATGTAAAGCGCAAAAGAATGTTTTTTACTTCAAGGGAAACTTACATGACCGTCAACAATTTCATTTTGGCGAGAAATTCAGGTACTTTTCCCGTCAAGTTGTTATTTGACAAGTCCCTTGAACATGCAAATAAATGAAGTTATTATCAACCTATAACTTTTACAGTATCCTTGTAAATTGTACAGAAACTTGAATATGTCACTTGATATTGGTTGAGACTTACAATTTCTGTAGCTGGCTAAGATATTGTATGTCACTTGATATTGTCCCATTTAACCCAAAATTAGAGAAATCTCTACGTGTAGATCAAAACACATTCAAGAATTAAGATACATTATTTTGAACAAGAAAACTTGAGTGTGTTCTTACGTACAGGAAAATGATTCTTGGTGGAGTAGATGGATACATATTGCTGCAGTTTAGACCCTTCCACATATAATGTATAGGTACACATGGATCTCCTTGCCAGCTTAGTTCCTGTAAACCATAAGTCGCTTGGATTTTCTTGAACGCACTCACTGAATATAAAAATTTCCATACTGTCAATATTTTAAACGTTTGAAGAAACATAAGAAACAAGGCTTATATAGCTACAAAGAAATGAATTATAGTTGACAAACCGTCATTTTCATCGGTTTCTGGCTGAGGAAGCTTGAGTACCTCGAAAACCTCAACAGCATTAAGAGATGGTGGAAGACTTGATGACTTAATTTTTTTAAGCTCCAATGAACAATAAGCGCTTTTAGTTGAGGTTCTGATAGGCATAGTATCAAGCATGAACTTCGGAGGACTGTAGCTATTATTAATTATTGTATTTTCATTCAACCAAATACTGAACTCTCTGGTATTATTAGGCTTCAAGACTTGGATCTCTGCAAAGTGAAGATACAGGTGAGCTTCCTCCGACATCGACCAACCTATGCCAAATGACCCACTAGCGTCTTTGGGTATGGAAGCCTTTGAAATTATAGCTTGTGGTATTTCAAAGGCGTTCGTCGTATTTATAGGGGTGGTCGTGTTTATTTCCTTCCAATCAAAAGAAAAGCTTACGCCCCATACACGATCAAGGACATCATCTGGATACCTGACACAACCAATGAATTATAGATAAATATGTGAGTGGTGATTGGTGAATAGAAAGTGGTGTACTACATGCTTCGAGAAAAACAATGTCCTTCCACAGAAATTTTAAAAGGGTCTCATATACCGTTTTCGCAATGTCGTGTCTCAAATGGGGTTTTAAAATTACAAAAAAATATTATTGTATTGGATAGATATTCCAAATAATGGATGTGGGTATCTCAAATAATGGATAAACCCATACAAAGTTTCTCAAATGAGAAACATGATCTACAATAGTTAATTAATAAGATAGGGTAAGTTGGCTGACCGTATGATGGATTTAGGATCAGAGCTGTCAGCATCTCTGAGTGACTCGCGGGAAACAAGCTTTAGGGAGCCGGTTTTAATAGTATAGGTGTCATCTCTCAAAGGACGTAGTTCCAAGGCTGATATGAATGGCGTCGTTGTTCCTGTCTTAACCAGGCAAATATCCAAAGTGTTTGACTTTGGGATGTGGATTATCTCCTCTATCTTACCGTCATCCAAATAAACGCTATCCGAATCAAAAATTTCATCTTGAAAATTTATAACTGCCCAGAAGTTAGGGCCAAGATGAAGATCAAATCTTGGTCTTTCTTCAAGGCCATCATAATTTCCATATAAGAAGACAGCTCTGATAAGATAATGTGTGCCCTGCACGACATCCAAAGTATAGCAGTTTCGTGTTCCTTCCGGAAAATACCGGAGGTGCTTATATGGCTTTATGTATTTCATGCCATACTCGGGATCCTCGATCTTAATTATAGCACTTTGTCCGTTGCGAATGAAATCAGCATCCGATGAGAAATTCAAACCAGTGGTCTCTTCGGTATAACTAGACTCGTTATGGGGTAGTCCGCAATCTAAGCTGATGAATCCTGGCATAAGTCATGGAAAAAATAAACGAAAAACTAAAAATCTTGTGCAAATATGTAGAGTCCAAAGATAATATATATAGCCACAAAGTTCGCAACAATAATAATAAAAAAAGTTTATACTCCTAAAGTTAGGCATAAATTACCTTGTTGAGCTTGAGCAAGATTAGTCATGAGAGAAATTCCTATTAGGGTCAATAAAACAAGCACGCGGATACTCTCCATTTTCAAAATGTTAGGATAACAACAAAAGCAACTGCCAGTTCTGATATAAAGCTATTTATGAACATATAGAGAAAGAGCGTTATAAGCTTTGAAATGTCACACATCAACTAAAGGTTGACGCTGATTAATTTTAAAAGTATAAAAATATTCGTATTTGCAAAAAGAAGAGGCCAAATTGTGTAAAGTTTAATGATATAAGTATAAAAGATGCCACCCTCCAGGTGGTTTAGAATTTCTCCTATATATGCTATTCGGAGTTTCAAGCACGTCTCCTATATTTCTCTACGGGCGCACACGCACAATACGTTATATGACAACCCATCAAATTGGAGCTTTTTTTATGAGAATTGTTCTACGGCTCTGTGCTGTAACCAGTGTTTTGAAACCCCGACCGGACCAGAGGTCGGACCGGGTTCAACCGCGAACCGGAGAGTTAACCGGGTTGGGTTGATGATAAACCTAGACTGCAGTTAGATATGATAAAAACCCGGATCGAACCAGCTAAAACCGGGGTTTTTGTGAACCAATCAAACCGGTTGACCAGGGTTTGATTATTACATATCAAATTTTGCATATTTTCATTTTTTTTTCCTTATCTTTTTATGATTAAAACTTTTAATAATAAATACTAGTTTTGAATTTCATTATTTTTTTTCATTAATTTAATGTTTCTAAAATTTTTTGTTTATAAATTTTACTACACGTTTTCAAACTTTGTCTTTTATTTGAATAGTTGAATTTGATGAGATCAAATTTAAAAGTATTGGTTTCTAGATTTTAATTTGGTTTGTATTTTATTTCATTTCATAATACTTTTTGTTTGTTTTCACTTCTAATCCATTGTTTGATCAATTTTTTTAACAAAATTTTAAATGTTTTTTAATTGTTACACTTTAATTCTTTTTAAAACAATATATATAATTGATGTGTTTTTATTCATGATTGAAAAATCTAAATATATATATTTTTGAAGGATATATTTTATATTTAGATACTATAGTTATAGAATTGTTTATACTAGTTTCTATTAAAAAAATTTAAACCCGATTCGACCCGGTTAGGCCACATTGACCCATGACCCGAAATCTTTGTCGGTTCGGTCGCTGGTCCGGTTTTAAAATCATTGGATGTAATTCACGTGTTAAAGCCTGATGGTCTTGAACTGTTTCATACTCCACCCATTTCATATTACAGGCTTAATTTTTTGTTTTAGATTAGTTGTCGTTTTACATTTTCAATGCAGATAAATGATTAATTTTCTATTTGTATCCTTACTTTTTAACCTTATTAATTGCTCATAACAAATAAAACAATGTATTAATTAAGTTTAAAACAAAAATTTTAATTGTTTTCTTAATTTGTGTGATAAAACTTAAACGACAACTAATTTAAAACAGAGGAAGTATTTTCTTGGTTTTGTAGCTTGTTGATTCTCAATCCGTGAAATGATAAAATCCTGGTGATAATGATTCGAGGTAGTATCCTTAGTCCTTACTTAAAAAGAGTTGTTGATAAATATTATGGAGGACTGAGTTATGGTTACACCATTTTTAAATACTGAATCTATGGATGATCACACCATTAAAGGATTGAAATCCAAAGATGTTTTGAATCGCTGGTGAAATACTAGAGAAACAAAACAATTTGACTGAACAAATGCAATTTAGTATCATTTTTGGATCTTAACTATTTACTCAAATCAAGAATCAATTAGTGTTTGTTGTAAGCTTTGATTTATTGCGACACCCCGGTTTCAGGGCATATGTGGTATGTGCGGTATATGCGGAGAGGCTTAAAAGAATTGATTTGGCTACCTATATCACAAAAGTGCACTTATCTTTTCGGTCACAGGTCTTGAGAGAACTCCAGAGTTAAGCGTGCTTGAGCTGGAGTAGTTTCAGGATGGGTGACCTACTGGGAAGTCATTTCCAGTACCGAGTGAGTGAGGTCAGTAAACATGACTTCCGAGCCTCCCGGACTAACGTACCGACCGTCGGACATGGTGGGCTCACGGGCCAGAGAGTGGACGGGGGCCCATGGGAGGGGTGGTCGGGGCGTAATAATTACAACTATGTTTTTCTTTATGAAACGGAATTATATCTACATGAGAGATGAAAATGGCTTGCCAACTTGTGAGAAGTTTATGAAAGTGCGGTTTCGTAGCTAGATCTATATGTTTGTATGTGTATGAGTATAAAGTAAATTGACACAAGAAATTTGTAACTAAGGTTCGTTTCCTATTCCTCGGGACCACATCCAGAATAAATCCACTATTGAACAAGAAAGCAATACACATAATCAAACATAACTGTTTTGACTATCGCTCTTTTCTACATGGACAAACCTATAAAGATAAGTATCAAGCTCGCAAGCTTGACTACTAACCGGCAGCACCGATGCATCACCGTCTTCTCACGATTGCGATCTTCATAGACAATCACCAATAGATCTACAAATTTATGTGATGGGGCGACACCACACACATGTGTGCCTCTCTCAATAAATCCTAGGCGCATGAGTCTTCATGACACCACCTCTTGGTATTTATATTCATGTCCCTAAACCCTAAAGACTCTCCAAGTCATGTGGGTTTCAAGACCCTTGAGCTCAAGGCCCGCATCCAATCTCATCAAAACCTGTATCAAGTACAGCATCTGCTTCAGCTCTGTTTTAGCGTTCTACTTGTTGTCTTAGTGCTTATGCCTCAGACTCTGTTGCTCTTCATGTTTTTAAATTACTCAGCAATACACTAACAATTTATTCTTGCTCTTTTGAGTTTTATTAGGGGCCAAGGAAATTAAAAACGAGAAAACTGAGATGAAAAACACCAAGATCAAAGAGTTTTAAATTGATATCATAAAATATGAAGAAGGAGAAATTGCCATGCAAAGTTACAATTCTTGATCTCATGAATATGGTATTGTACTTATCTACTTGCAAGGAAACACATGGGCTTTTTCTCACTTCCCTAGACTTGTCGCCACAAACTCATTACAGTCCATCCCAAGAGAAGAAACTGTATCACGAAGAATCCC
Organism: Draba incana; assembly: GCA_963576765.1. Taxonomy (NCBI): domain Eukaryota; kingdom Viridiplantae; phylum Streptophyta; class Magnoliopsida; order Brassicales; family Brassicaceae; genus Draba; species Draba incana. The sequence continues at coordinate 34,081,019 of OY755212.1, read as the reverse complement.
AATACCTCTAAAATCCAAAAAGCTACCACGCATTGCATACATTCCCAAGGTCTTCTCAGCCAATATAGCTCTCACCGGAAAATCTGTTTACTACAATTAGAAAGGCGTGAAACTTGCTTACCTTGACGAGCCAGATTTGAGTCAATATATAAACTTCTTCACTTTATGTCTAGCCACGGCTTCAAGAACTACTAATGTATTTGATGTGATGTTGTGAATTTGTGATAAAACCTACAGAACGAAAAATTGTCATGTTTATGAGCGTAGGAATTGATTTGACCGTAGCAGCAGAAGTCGTATGTAACCCAACATCAAATTATAGTTGCAAGTATCATTGAGGCTAGTGGGAAGTCAGTGTAATCTATATTGCATAACAGGTGAAGAATATTCAGAGGCGCAAATGTATTGCTTACCTAGTTAAAAATAGTTTTCATAAACTTTTTGTCAGGAGGGTCTTTGATCTTCTTCCCATGACAATTCTCAAAAATACCAAAAAAAAAAAGAAAAGATTTTTTCTAAAAATACCACCAATTTTTAAAAGTTTCAAAAATACTACTTTTTCTAAAAGTTCCAAAAATACCACAAAATTAAAATTAACTTCAAATATTCAAAACTAAAATCCTAAACCCAAAACCTAAACCCTATCCCCTAAAACTATACCCTAATTATACAATAGTTAACCCAAACCCAAAAATTTAAATTATAAGCTCTTGAAAATCAATTTTTGAGGTTGTGGTATTTTTGGAATTTTTGAAAATTAATGGTATTTTTGGAATTTTTAGTGGTCTTTATGGAACAAATTTTTTTTTTTGTGGTATTTTAGGAAATTTCTCTATTTTCTTTTGTTTATGAGTACTCAAATAAAACTAAACCACATTCAAAACGCACTCATTAATCGTTTCAGCATAGTATTAGGATCAAACTACAAGGATTCTAATCTAAGTTAAGGGAATGAGAATTTTTGTTGATTTTCATAAAATCCCAATTACATAAAAATATAAACCAAAGCAATAACAAAGCATTTAAACTAATCAAAGCAAATAAAAATAGTTGCCAAAGTTAAATTCTTGATCTATCTATTACACTAGCAAGAAAACTCTAAACACCTGGGTTTAACACTTCCCTTTGTCGACAAAAAAAAAAAAAAAAAACACTTCCCTTGACTTGTTTGCATTTGTTTACCACTTCCCTAAACTCAATGATGTTTTTTATTACAAATGTTGACATTTCTCATGAACTTGTCTCAAGTCCAAGCCATGAAGTTTTGAGTTTATGGCCACCCACAAGATATGTATTTGTTGGAGCCACCTTCGTCTGAGATTTATGTAGTCCAAAAGAACACATAGTTTAAACTTTGAACCCAAACAACAAACATTTTGTTGTTGTTATTTGATTAGAAAGTGCCACAAAATTGCAACTATTAAATTCTGTATATTTATAAAGTCATTGATTGAATATTACATCAACTGTATTAAATAACCATAATGTTAATTATTGAACTGTAAAGTCTGTAATAAATCAATTTTCTTTTCTATAAGCTAATCTCTCAAAAACATTTATGCAAAAAAAATTCAAGTTAAAACTTTTGTTTCTTGTCTTTAAGAAGAAGCATAACCATGGGGATGCTTCTTTTGCCACCTCCAAGCAACTTCAAGACTTTCTTGAAGATTAGTGAAACGAGCAGACCAATTTAGATCTCTTAGAATCTTTGACGGGTCACTGTAAACCTCTGCGTAATCTCCAGGTCGCCGAGGCAAGAAATCTACTTTGATATCTACTCCTGTTGCTTTCTTACAAGCTTCTACAAACTCTTTCACCGATCTTCCTTTTCCGGTACCAACATTGTAGATTCCAACATTTCTAGGCTTAGCTTTCTCTAGAGCCTTCACGTGAGCATCGACAAGGTCAGTAACGTCAATGTAGTCACGAACACAAGTTCCATCTCCTGTTTTGTAATCTGTTCCTTTGACTTGAAGGCCTGGAATCACGCCACGAGCTGCATCGAAACAAGCACCTGAAATCCTTCCGTGTTCACGTAGCTCGGGCTTTGGAGCTTCTCCTAATCTACCTTCTGGGTCTGACCCGATCACGTTAAAGTATCTGTGAAATTTATAACATCATCAGAAATTTATAACTTTCAAGAAAATCAAGAAACATGGAACTATACCTTAGGATCATAACCGCCATGTCAGAGTTTTTAGAGAAATCAAGGATCATATCTTCAGCCATCTTCTTAGCTTTCCCGTAAGGGTTAATCGGCACCTGAAAATCGATAATTGTCAAATCTGATGAGACATGATCATGAAAAAAGAGAGGAATTACTCGAGAAACCGTTTAGTAGTACCTGTGGAGTAACTTCAATTATAGGCATTTTGTCAGGTTCTCCATAAGTGGCACATGTGCTTGAATATATAAACTTCTTCACTTTATGTCTAGCCACAGCTTCAAGTACTACTAATGTGTTTGATGTAATGTTATGATAATACCTACAGAACGAAAATTATCCGCTAAATTAAGAACTCCAATCTTGCAGAGATGTTAAAAACACAAAAATAGTGGTTAAAGATTGTTACTTTAGAGGATCTAGAGTGCTTTCTCCAACATATGCTACTGCAGCAAAATGCATAACAGCGTCAAACGCGTTCTCTGAGAAGATTTTATCGACCTGAAAAATGTTCCGTATAAGAAAAACAAAACTCATACTAGGAAAAAACGATCAAACGAGTCTTAGGGATATGAAAGATTACAGCTTTGGCATCTCCTAAATCGGCGTAAATAAATTGAAGCCTCCCGGCTTCTGGAAACAAATTCTGTAAAACTTTGACAGCGCCAAGATTCCCGCGAGAAAGATTATCCTGTTTGCGAAATGACAAATGTTACAAAGGCAAACATTGCAATGGATTGTTAAATACAATCAAAAAAAGAAACTTTACCACAATGGTTACACGGTATGAATCTTTTAGTAGCCTCAATGCAGCGTGTGATCCGATATATCCCGCACCACCTGTGACTAATACATGAGTCACTCCTTCCTCGCTTCGAGAAAACTGTTAAGAACAACAAATTGCAGCAAAACTGAGATTAGAAAATGTTTCAAGACATTAAGGAATGATTCAAGCAAATCAGATTGTTGAATTACCGCGGTTGGAGAAGTGAAACTCGGTGCGTGCTTGAGCATAATAATGCACAAAGCTGTAAGAGAGACTACCAAGATAATCTTGCCCATTACATTGGTCTTCCTTTTGGGTTCCAAATAATCCATCCCTGAAAATATTCAAAATCAAACAAAAAGATTTGATCATTTAGATATCTAAATGTTTTGCAGAGATTGGATATTGTGGAATAGAAATGTGATTCTAGTACAACTAACCTCCTGCAAGAGGTCTTGTGTTTCTTCCTTGACTTCTAACTCTAGAGAAACTTAGCATTTGGAGATTCAAAAAGAATCTAAACTTTTTTTAAAAAAACTCCTTATGCTCTAGAAACAAACTCAAGAAGTCAATAGCTAGCAAACATGGAAGATCATGCTGCTCCAGATAGCTGTTTGGAGGAATAAAAAGAAGATTAATTTATAAACAGATGATTAATTAGGGCATCCGCATTGGTGACCTCTTGGGGTCTAATGTGGTGTTTTTATAATATAAAATTATTAAAATAGTTGTAAAAAAGAAGAAAGAGAGTGTTTTTGTGGGGTATATTGAAATATAAAATTAATAAAATTGGAGTAAAGAGAGTAGATAGTGAGTGTGTTTAGGAAAAGGAAGAGAGAGAATGTCTAATATAGGATATTTTGGAGAGTGTTTTTAAAAGGAAGAGAGAGTGTTTAAATATAAAATTAATAAAAGTTGAGTAAAAGGATGAAAGAGAAGGTATAAAGTTGAGTAAAAGGAAGAGAGAGTGTGTGTTTTAATAATTTTATATGGCCTTAAGACACGATGATGTCAGCAATGCGGATGCCCTTACTAGTCAAAAGCATATAATCATTAGAAGAAAAAAACAAATAATATTTGTTGGAAAGTGGGACCTTAATGGAAGAGTAAAAGAAAAATGACAAACAGAACAAAGTTGAATACATTTATGAGAGAGAAATAAGGATCGAAGTTTGTTTTTTTAACAATGTCCCAAAGTCTAATTATAATATGTTAATTGGAAAGAGAAAAATGTTCTTTAAGCAGAAAGCATATTTGTCACGTAAACAGAGAAATACATAAAACAAAAAAAAACGCAAAAAGTCGTCAGATTTGTTCGAAATTTCGTTATCTAATGAAAAACCCATCTCAGAAATCACGAACCGGAACAAACCCAGAATCGATAACCCCAAATTTGAAATTGATTTTTACAATTTTTAATCAGAATTTCGTTTTAAAAATTGGGAAAATGCAGAAACATCACCAAATTCAGGTTTAAGTAATTTGCCTTAATACGAAGAGACAAGAACGTCGTATGTGTCGGGAAATAAACAGAGATTGAGGAGAAAGTACCTGAGAATTTGTGAGAAACGGATTGAGAGATTATTGAAGAGGGGAAAACTGAGAGACGTTATTAAGGGAGTAAGAAGAAGGAGGAGGAAGAACGTAAGAGAGAGAGAAAGACGGAGGAAGAAGAAGAGAAACGTGCAATGCAAAACGAAAGCACAACTAGGACCTGGTCTCCACTTTCTCTCCTCCCTTTATTTATTTTCAAGGTCTTTCCTTTTCTTATTTTCGGAAAACAAAACAAAATATATTTAATGAGAAAAAAAAATCTCTCAGTTTTGGTCAAAACTTTTCAACAATCTTGGTTCGGTTAGGTTGGTTTAAATAAAATCATAATATTTTGGGTTGGTAAGAATTCGGTTTGATTTTGTTAGAGTTTGGTTTGGTTTTATAGTTTACATGTGTTAATTTGATAAGTGAAATTTAAACAAGTGTTGTTTGTTAGATAAATGGTTAAAAAATGAGTGGTAAATAAGCATGTTTGTTTATATCATCTAAAGATTCAAAATTAAGAGTCCATTCCACTAATCAACATGCAAGACTTATTATTAAAGATGACAATCATAACATTTTCTATACATGAACAAACTAAAAAGGTGCTGACCAAATTAATAGATTCTTACATTTAAATGGATTTATTATAACTTACCAAAACAGTTTATCCATATACATAAACTCAAGTGGATAAAAAAAAGTTGGAGAACATTATTTCCCATATCGAAACATGAGAATATATCAGTGAAAACCGAACCTTGTTTTAATTTGCTATCGATGAGACTGGAGAGAAAATGTGAGAGTAATGAAAGTCAAACAAAAACAATGTCGTCTTTGAATATGAATGGGTCGACACAAACGAGTTTGTTCCTTTCATATGGATTTATTAATTTCAAGTAGTTTTTTTTATAATTATGATGCGAATGTAATGATTGTCGTAAGCAATCATTTGTTGCAATCCTCATTTTTGTTATTTAATTGATTATTTGGAGAAAAATATAATCTATAGTTGTCAAGTTTTTGCTGCCTAGTTGTAGTGACTGCCTAACCATCTAACGTGATTAGCCAACGAATCGATCGTAGACAAATAATTTCCTAAGACATTATAACTTAGGCTATGCAATATCATTATATTCTTTGCATATAGAATACTAGTACTTAATAATTTCACTATACTTAATTACGGACTTTGCATATATAATACTAGTACTTAATAATTTCAAATTAGCATCGAAAAACAAATCACCAAGTTTCTCAAATTTTTAATCAAATTATTTTTCTTTGTTTTTCTGAAACTTTTCACTAATCTAATTTTTCACCTATTTTTTGTATTGGATAGTACTATGTCTAACTTACAATCCAGACGGACCATGTCAGATACTAATAGCACAAAAAACGTTCACTAAAAAGTGATGGACAAAAATTCATGAATAATTTGATGATATGAAAATCTAACATGGGAAACTTTCTTAACAATAATAAAGATTCTAAGTAACTTTATTTCTCTAATAATTTTTACATTTTCTTATAATTATTTTGTTAGATGTTTGTTGGAGCATGGCGATCACGATATCCACCGAAGCAACGTTAAATATAAAAGCTAAAAAAAAGCAAGGCAGCCCGTGTCCGAAACTTTATGCTCAACACCTTATAAACAATGTCAACAAGGTTACTAGAGGCTCAATAAGAAAATATGAGATATTTAATTTTGGTGAACGATGGTCTTATTATACAAGACGTTTGTGAGTTCATAACGCCTTTGGAGACCTTGCATGATATTCATAACTCAAATTTTTTTGATAAAACTAGTGTTTGTCTAATGTAAAACATTTTAAAGAGTAAACTCCAGTTCCATACTTATGGGCTAGTATAAACACAAGATCAACTACATCGACAATATCTGACACAAAACAATTGAAAAAGTCTATTATGATTGCAAAGAAGTATGTTGAGGCTTGTTCTGAATTGGTCGTCTCTTTAAAGAGTGAATCGGAAAAAAAATGTTACTTGTAAGCTTTAAATATACATTTAGTTTACTTTTTTATGTGACAGAAACAAACCTATAATTTGAATTAGATGCTAATGTCAAAAGATATAGTGAGGTATGTCACTGAAGACATTGATCTTATGAGTTTGTTATGAATTTGTTACTAGGTAACCATTTCTGACTTCCTCTGTCAAGTCAAAACAATAAGCAAAGCATCAACAAATAGCTCATTACAGAGATGTACATGACAATCTAGACATTTTATAAACCTTAATGCAACAAGGAATCAATTTACCACACAACTCAGATAAGGAACATGGGCCCACTTTTTAGTGATGTTGTGCATCATGATAATTGTAAAACTTTGTAGGACGGAACCAGTTAATAGGAGTAGCTGCAATGCATTAGCAAATCTTCAGATACCTTGTAACGACCGCAACCCAGAATTGTGAATTTATGGGGGTGTCGATCGACACCATAGGTAGTGTCGATCGACACTAAGGTTTGAGAAGCGGGTCGGTTCGATTTTAATTGCTAATTTTGTCGCGGATCGGTTTAGGGAAACCCCTAGGGTTGAGTATAAAAACCCTTGTGCTCGGAGCAGCCGTATTTTAGAGGAAAAATCAGAATATTTGGTGTTTGAGAGAGTTTTGGAGAGGAGGAGAAGAGAGAATTGATTCTTGATGAGAAGGAGGCAGTTCTGTTCGTTTGGTAGAGGGATGAAACGGACATGAAGAACATAGCGGATCAGGATGAAATTTTCTAGGTAAGTTCTCCTTTCTCTTAGCTAGCCGTGAGGCAAATCTGTTTGTCAATTGGTTTTATATGATAAGAGATATCATTGTTTTCGTGAGTGAGGTCAGTGCATAATCAGGTCTGTGATCAGGCCACTTCGAGGCCATTTTGTCGGAGTTCTAGAAGGAGTTAGGCAACAATTTATATGTCGTTGGAAAGCTCTTTGTGTCTAGTTTCCGAATCCTTTTCCCGATCGTTATTTGGAGGTAAGGTCTGTCCTCAGCGTTGATTTGAAGTTAGCGCGTCGGTTCTGTTTTTCAGAATATTCTAATTCGGTTTAAGGGAATCTTGTTGGTGAGTCTTAGGTGATAGAGAAGAATAACCAGTAGCTTTTGGGTCTCGTGGAGGCTGTCTTTCGTGCTGGTTATGTCGTGTTTAGTCTCTTAATCCCTAAGGTTAAGGTGAGTGTGTGATCGTGGTTATGGATAACCGTTTGTTAGGGAATTGGGTAATTTGTGATGGAATTGATATTGGTAGTGCTTTTATGTGTTGTTTTTCGTATGTTCTCGTGTATAGATCGTATTGTTGATCGTTGTGAATTGTGGATTGATTGTTCTTATTTTAGTAATTAGAACGTTGTAAATTGTGGTTTAATTGTTCTTATTTTGGTAATTAGAACGTTGTGAATTGTGGATTGATTGTTCTCATTTTAGTAATCAGAACGTTGTGAATTGTGGATTGATTGTTCTTATTTTAGTAATCAGAACGTTGCAAATTATGGTTTGATTGTTTAGTTTTTGGCATCTGTTTATCATTATTATGTAACCGGTAGACGGGATGACCGCTTCACTGAGTATTTGTGATAATACTCACGCAACTCTTATTTTCATATGTTGCAGGTAAAAGCTTGAGATCGTGGAATCATGGCTGGGACGAGATGATGATTAAGATCTCTAGGTTATATGTTTGGAGTTGCATTGTGTAGAACCTGGTTTAGGTTGCTAGAAATGCTGAGGTGAATTGGAATTGGTGTTGTTGGATTAATTTTAATGGTATAATTGTTGATGTTGATTTCTGATGGTTAGTTTATGTGAGCTAGGTTAAATTAATTATTGAGGATTTTTATTTATTGGAATAATAAATCGGGATTAATTATTTAAAAAAAAAAAAAGCTTGGTTGTTTCATCAAAAAAAAACCTCACATCACGACTTCAAATCATCAATGCCATTACGGAGACCATATTCCACTTGCAATGATTATCCGAACAAAGTTATTCACAGTAAAACACCAAAACAAGAAAAATAAACACATTCTTTTGACCCTTAAACAAGTATGTCTTCACAATGACGCCAAATTAATAACCGGAAAATACAGTATATTGAAATGAATGACCACAAATTTATTAAAAAAATTCATCATGCTCAAAACCCTAGGAAATTTCTCCCAATAAAACAAAAAAAAAAAAAGAGAGTGAGAAATTTATACTTGGGAGCATCCATGATTTTGGATTCCTCGATCTCATCACTGTTTTTGTCATCCTTTTCGTTCTCAGTTCCATATCTGGAGAAGAATCAAAACGAAATTTAAAACGAAAAAATCATCATCATCATCATCAAACATAATCACCACGAAATGCAAATCAACACAATCATCATCATCATCAATCATCATCATCATCATTATCAAACAAAAAAGTCACTCCATGGGATCTCTTTGGATACTGAAATAATTCCACCCTATTAGTCACTCCATGGGTTATAAGATATTGATCCACAGAACGGACAAAGTCAAGTGTTTCATGTTGTTGTAAACCATTAAACAATTGAGGTCTTTGTCCATATGCAATCATGAGTTTGGTTTTTCTACGCTTGGATAACCATCCATCTGCCCAAGCTCCATATCTTCCTCTTCTTAAGAGGAAAAGTCTAATACCAGGTTCTCCCCCACAGCTTATAATTTTGTCATCGCTACATGAAATAAAATCAGCAGAAGAAGGTTTAAAAGAAGGGTACTCTTTGAATCCTAGATCATCATCACATATTTTTTGAAGACATGTACCAAGGCTAACACTCCATATACGAATAGAATCCTCGCTTGCACTCAATAGAAGATTTCTAAGGTTTTTATGAATTTTCAAATCGAGATTCATGTCCCTGCTTGAAAGACTTTCTCAAAGTCAACGTGAGTGGATCAATTACTTTAATGAATCCTGCCACGTGTCCCGTGATACGGTATTAAGAAAAAGAAAAAGCTGAGGAGAAAATTTTTATTATTATTTTGTTTCTTTTTAAGTTACCAAATTCACCCCTCTAACGAAAGAAATGGTTTCTATGCCCATCATTAACAGATGTTGCAAATTATTTTCAGGGCTAACTAACAAACTGGCAATACTATACATGAATATTAAGAAACTAACAAAAACTTACGAAAACTAAAACTTATTGGTGGGCCAGCATTGGTTGTTTACAGAAAAAGCCTTGAGAAGGCTGAACAGTCGAACTAAGGGATATGTGCCAAAATCTTTTGCTCTGAAGCCTAAATATATCATAGCTGAATCTACTTACCTTAGCTAATTATGTTGGCGTGTTGTGAACCACACAAACGTGTACATACAGTAAATGCTCTCTCTCTCTCTCTCTCTCCAAAACCAGACAAAATTAGTGGTGGTGATGGTGGCGGAACGATGGATTCGGCGGTGCGTGGCGATTAGTGGAAACAACGATGGATTAAGTGGTGTGTGGCAATCAGGGAAAGCAGTGACAGATCTGGTGGTACGTGGCAGTGAGTCGAAGCAACGAAGAAGCAATGAAAATAGCGACGGATATGGTGATCAGTGACGGTTAGTGGAAGCAGCGATAAATCTGGTAGTGTATGGCGATCAGTGGAAGTAGTCGTGTATTTTGTGGTGCATAGGGGTTAGTGGAAGCATCGGCGGCTAACGGAAACAGCTCTCGAACCAACGGAGAAGAAGAAGTATATAGTACTCCTAGTACTGAAATTAGCCGTCTAACTTTATTGTTATCCCATAAATATATGTATTAGACAACTACAAGTAGTAGAAGTATTTAGTATCCTTAGTACTGAAATTAGCCGTCTACCTTTATTGTTATCCCATCAACATATGTATTAGATAACTACAAGTTTGTCTTCAACGTAAATGTTAAATGGCTAATATTTACTTGGCAGAAAGTATATTAGTTAGATTGATAACAAACTTGTTTCTTACGCTTTATACAACATTTTACACTGCATATTATTTGATTAAAATTATGTTTGGTGGTTAATATATTTTATACAAGTACATTGTTTGGTGGTTAATATATTCTTTATATAAGTACACTAGATGGCCAATAATATGTTTAGCCCGATACTTTCTAACTTATATCTAACTTACAATTGTATCTTCCACCTTCGCAATGCATACACATTACCATCTAATATAATTGTTATCTCTCTAAACAAAGTTGTTCTTGTTTGTTGAAGAACATGACCTTTGGTAAAACTGTTATCTGCAAACGTTTCAAAGAATTTAGCTTATCTTCTTTTCTCTTCTCTTTCTCTTGGCAAATGATTTTTTGCTCAAATTCTCTCTCCGGCAATTTCAAAGAACTTATCAAGTAAATAAAATTAAAAATAAAATATTTATCTTCTCTCTCTTTCTCTGACCTTTCCCTTTATTAATTTACGCAAAAAATTTAAAATTTAAACGGATATGAATTTCAAAATAACGAAAAACGAATAAAAAAATAAAACCAAAAAACTAAGTGTAGATCTTGTGTCTGACACACAAATACTACATACACACCTATACGTTCGCAAACATGGTTATAAGCGTATTGTTGAAAAATTAAACAGTTGCATTGCTAGTTACCTAAATAACCCAAAACGTAGTGTTACCCGCTGCAAATTCTCTTATTTTTATTTGTTTTTCTTAAACTTTTCATTAATCTAATTTTTTGAACTACTTTTTGTGTTGGATACTACTAGGTCTCACTTACAATCCAGACGGATCATGTCAGATACAATAGTGCAAAAAGCGTTCATTGAGAAGTGATGGACCAAAATTCATGGATAGTTTGATGATATGAAAATCCAACAAAGAAAACTTTCTTAATCATAATAAAGGTTCTAACTAACTTTATTTCTTTACTAATTTTACATTTTCTTATAATTATTTTGTTAGATGTTTGTTGCAGCATGGCGATCACGATATCCACATTATCTACATTAAATATAGAAGCTAAACAAGAGCAAGACAATCAGTGTCCGAAGCTTTCTGTTCAACACCTTATAAGTTATAAATAATGTCAAGAAAGTTACCAGAGGAATGAAAATATGAGGAATTTAAGAATTTTTTGGTGAACGATGGTCTTGTTACAGAAGACGTTTGTGAGATCATAACGCCTTTGGAGACCTTGCAGGATACTCATAACTCCAAAATTTTCGACAAAATTAGTGTTGTCTAATGCAAAACATTTTAAAGAGTAAACTCCATTTTCATACTTATGGGCAAGTATAAACATAAGATAAACTACATCGACAATATCCTACACAAAACAATTGAAAAAGTCTATTTAAATTGCAAGAAGTATGTTGAAGCTTGTTCTAAACTCGTCGTCCCTTTAAAGAGTGAATCAGAAGAAAATTTTACTTTGTAAGCTTCAAATATTTGAACATTTAGTTTAAAATTTTCATGTGATGGAAACAAACCTTTAATTTGAATTAGATGCTAATGTCAAAAGATATAGTGTGGTATATCACTGAAGATATTGATTTTATGAGTTTGTTATGACTAATGGCTATAAATTTCATTCAAGAGCCCGAATCGGTTTTTGACCCAAACCAAACCATCCAACCACAATCCGACCGAATCTTGACTAAAAAGTCAAACTTTAAAACGTCGTCGTTTTGGACACTGAAGAACATTCAAGTGACGACGAGAGAGAAGAAGTAGAAAGAGCACTAAAATCGCCATGAAACCTCCGAATCTCCCTCAGAAATCTCTAAAACCCAATTTCTTCTACGGCCACCGTAAACCGTCGCGAAATCGTCCCGTCGTATACGGTGGTCTCTTCTCCAATCGCCAATCTCTCTCCATAGATCCACCCAAATCACAATCTAACCAAACACCTTTCGATCTCCGTAAATGGGATCCAGAAACCAATCTCCCTTCGAAAATCCCACCTTCTTCTTCTCCGACGATCTCCGCCGCCGCAGAACGTCTCTCTCCGATCGCGCGTTTCGTAATCGACGCATTTCGCAAAAATCGGAACCATTGGGGACCTTCCGTTGTATCGGAGCTAAACAAACTCCGCCGCGTCACGCCGAGTATAGTCGCCGAGGTTTTGAAATCAGGTAACGATGCTTCGATTGCTACTAAGTTCTTCCATTGGGCTGGTAAGCAAAAAGGGTATAAACACGATTTCGCATCTTACAATGGTTTTGCGTATTGCCTTAATCGAACCGGGAATTTCCGTGCGGCGGATCAGTTACCGGAGATGATGGATTCTCAGGGAAAGCCACCGTCGGAGAAACAATTCGAGATTTTGATTAGAATGCATTCGGATAATAAGAGAGGTTTAAGGGTTTATTACGTTTACGAGAAGATGAAGAAGTTTGGGTTTAAGCCTAGGGTTTTCTTGTATAATAGGATAATGGATGCTTTGATGAAAAATGGTTACTTTGATTTAGGTTTAGCTGTTTATGAGGATTTTAAAGAAGATGGGTTAGTGGAGGATTGTGTTACTTTCATGATCTTGGTTAAAGGATTGTGTAAAGCAGGGAGGATCGATGAAATGCTCGAGATTCTGCAGAGAATGAGAGAGAATTTGTGTAAACCTGATGTATTTGCTTATACTGCAATGATCAAGGCTTTGGCTTTTGAAGGGAATATGGATGCATGTTTACGGGTTTGGGATGAAATGATACGCGATGAGATAAAACCGGATGTAATGGCGTATGGAACGCTTGTTTTGGGTCTGTGTAAAGATGGTAGAGTTGAAAAAGGTTATGAGTTGTTTATGGAGATGAAGGAAAAGCAGATTTTGATTGATAGGGATATCTACAGGGTTTTGATTGAAGCGTTTGTAGCGGATGGGAAGGTTAGATCTGCTTTGGATCTATGGAAGGATTTGGTGGATTCTGGGTATATAGCTGATTTAGGGGTATACAATGCAGTTATTAAAGGGTTATGTACTGTGAAGCAAGTTGATAAAGCATATAAGCTCTTCCAAATTGCAATTGAGGAAGAACTAGAACCAGATTTCGAGACTCTAAGTCCTATTATGGTTGCATATGTGGTGATGAATAGACTGAGTGATTTTTCGAATTTGGTACAACGAATTTGCGAATTGGGATTCCCTGTCGCGGATTGCCTATCACGGTTTTTAAGATTGTTGTGTGACGATGAAGAAAAAAGAACGATGGCTTTAGATGTCTTTGACGTAGTAAAGACTAAAGGTCATGGTAGTGTATCTGTATACAACATTCTTATGGAGTCTCTTTACAAGACGGGAGATATTCAAAAGTCCTTGTCACTTTTTGAAGAAATGAGGGATTTCGGGTTCGAACCAGATTCATCGTCGTACAGTATTGCAATATGCTGTTTTGTTGAGAAAGGGGAAGTCCAAGAGGCTTATTCATGTCATGAAAGAATCACCGAGATGTCCTGTGTTCCTTCAGTAGCTGCTTATCTTTCTCTTACTAAAGGACTGAGCCAAATCGGAGAAATTGATGCGGTGATGATATTAGTTCGTGAATGTCTAGGAAACGTTGAAAATGGTCCTATGGAGTTTAAGTACGCTCTTAGGGTTTGTCATGTATGCAAAGAGAATAGCGTAGAGAAGGTTATGGAGGTACTAGATGAGATGAACAAGGAAGGTGTCTCTATCAGTGAGGTTATATACTGTGCGATTATCTCTGGTATGAGTGAACATGGAACAATAAAAGCAGCAAGAGAAGTCTTTGCAGAGCTGAGAAAGTGTAAAGTTATGACAGAGGCTGATATGGTAGTGTATGATGAAATGCTCGTTGAGCAGACAAAGAAGAAAACAGCTGATTTGGTGCTTTCAGGGATTAAGTTTTTCGGTCTCGAGTCAAAACTAAGAGCAAAAGGTTGTACACTGCTCGATAACTAAATGTGTGCACAGTGATTAAGAAAATCCCAATTACAATGTACTAATTGGATATGAAAATTTCGGATTTATTTTTGTAAAAAAAAATATTTAAATTGTCGGAAATTGGAATAAAGTTGGGATTTTTATCCCCATCTTTGTGGAAACGACAGTTTAAAGTTCCCGTGTTAATGGCGTTGGTAATGTCGTTGTGATCCATGCTTTTATATCTTTTAATCACAGACTCAGAAAAAAGTATCCAATCTTTACTCTTTCTTCAATGAATACTATGGTGAAGAGCGGTGGTACGTGGCTGATATCGGCGGCGGTGAGGAGGAGAATGAAAGTGGCTGGTTTCGCCACGTCATCGTCTTCTTCCATTCGCAATTTTGAAGGTGGAGTTTCCATGGTTCAAGGAGCTTCTAGAGGCATTGGCCTCGAATTTGTGAGTCTCTTTCTTATTCAATCTCTCTTTCATTTACCCAAATCTTGAGATGAGAAATTATATCCAAATTTGATCTTTTGTGTGTTTAGGTGAGGCAATTACTGGAGAAGAATGAGAAAGGTTATGTTGTTGCTACTTGTCGAAATCCGAAAGAAGCAAAGAGTCTAATTGATTTGAAAAACAGTTTCTCTGAGAGACTATTCATCCAAAAGCTTGATGTTACTGATGAAACTACCATTCAGGTTACTAAATTTGTCTCCTTTCAATCATCAAAGTGATTCCTTGTAGCTCATTTTATCGCCTTTTTCTGATTAGGAATCAGCGGAAACTATAAGAGAAAGATATGGTTCTCTCAACTTACTTGTAAATGCAACCGGTATACTTTCCATTCCTGGTGTATTGCAGCCAGGTATGAGTAAAATCTTTACTAGTCATTCGCATCGATACATATAAGTTCCGGTTTTTTTAGTTTTTTCCCTTTTGATATCAGTACAGAAACAACATTGAACAAGGTTGAGAAGTCATCACTGATGCTTGCGTACGAGGTTAACGCCGTTGGTCCAATTCTAGTCATGAAGGTAAAAACACTCCAACTTCTCTTTTCTTTTTGTAAAGACTCAATGATTCTGCTTTGGCTCTGTTGTAGCATATGTGGCCTCTTCTCAAGGCAGGAGGAGGTAGTGGAACCGAGAGGGAAGTTGCCGTTGTAGCGAATATAAGCGCTCGAGTTGGATCCATTGGAGATAACCGACTTGGTGGTTGGCACTCTTACCGGGCTTCAAAGACTGCACTTAATCAACGTACTGCAGATTCTCATTTTGGTTATGAACTTAGAAAACAAAAAGCATTGATGTCTTTTCCCAACTATTGCTTTTGCAGTGACGAGAAATGTATCGGTTGAGCTTGCTAGGAGAAAGGATCCTGTGGTATGCATTCTACTACATCCAGGGACAGTAGACACTGATCTCTCTCGACCGTTTCAAAGGAATGTTCCCGAAGGAAAGCTTTTCACAAAAGAGTACTCTGTTCAGAAACTATTGCACATCATCAATAACGCAAATCGACAAGACAACGGGAAGTTCTTCGCTTGGGATGGCCAAGAGATACCTTGGTGATTGTTTTTTCGACTTCCTGTATCGAATAACCTATTTGCTACATTTAGTTTAATCATTGCTCTATGTTATCCAACTAAGACCTGGAGACTTATGAACTCTGTTCTTGTTTATCAATGCAACATCATCCCACTGTCTCGCAGAACTATACGTGTTGCTTAGGAGCACATAAGCTGCTGAGTTTTGAGGATCTAGATTTACGAGTTTCTCTGCGACTCGTTTAGCTAAGCTCACATTTCCATGGACTCTACATGAACTAAGTAGAATCTCCCATAGAACCGAGCTGCTTTTGTACGGTGTAGCTTTTGCGAGCGTCTCTGCATCTTCAAGGCGACCAGCTCGTCCAAGACAATCAACCATACATAAGTAATGATCCAGCTCGGGTTCAATTCCATGATCTCTCTGCATCGAACTTAGTATCTCAAGTCCGGTTTCGACCAGTCCTGAATGGCTACAAGCAGTTAAGACAGAGACAAAGGTTATCACGTCGGGTTTCTCGCCCGATGAGATCATTTCTCTGTAGAGACGAACAGCTTCATTGCCTAACCCGTTATGAGCATACCCGTGCATCATTTCGTTCCAAATGACCGTGTATTTCGTCAATACAGTATCGAAGAACCGTCGAGCTGAATCTATCTCACCGCATTTACAATACATGTCGGTAAGAGCGGTTTCGACAAAGGAATCACTGACGTATCCGCTTTTGACTACTTGTCCATGAAACTGTCTTCCATGAAACAAACTACATAACCTTGAACAGCTATTTAACACGGTAGCGTACGAAGTTTCATTAGGAAACAACAAACCAGTCTGATGCATTCTTCTGAACAGCATTAAAGCTTCCGTGTCCATCGAGTTGCGTCTCAGACCTGCGATCATCGAGTTCCAACAAGCGATATCCAGTTTGTTTATACAACCGTCAAAGATACATTCAGAGATCTCTATCTTTTCGCATTCCGAGTACATCGCAATAAGACCGCTAACTATGTGACTGTTCTTCGAAAAATCGGTCCTTATCGCTACCCCGTGAATCTGTTTCCCTCCTTCCAGAAACCTCAATCTCGCACACGAACTTAGAATCACACTCAAAGTTGTTCTATCAGGGTTCAGATTCTGAAACTGCATTTGTCTAAAATGGTTTATTGCTTCCTCATAGTGTTCATACTTGGAATAACCAGAAAGCATAGCATTCCACACACTAACACTCGGTTGCGCCATGCTACTGAATATTCTCCTACCGGTTTCAACATCCCCTGAACGAAAGCACACTCCAAGAACACTAGTGCAGGTAACCTCATTCGGTTCAATACCAGAATCTCTCATTCTGTTTAGATATTCAATCGATTTGTCACTTCGATATTCCTGGCCAAACCCGGAGATCATTATGTTCCAAGAGACAACATTTGCTTCAGGCATCTCAGCAAAAATCAGCTCTGCACCATTCATGTCTTGATTCTTTGAGTATACTTCGAGCAACGAATTGTTCAGATGAAGATCTCCTACAAACCCAAGTCTTAAAGCAAGACTATGGATCTGTGTCCCGAGCACATTTCGATATGACTCACTTGGGTAGTCACATTCTTCTCTCGGAGCAGAGAGAATATTAGATAAGGAAACAGAATCCACCTGAACACCTTTCTCGCACATCGATCTGAACATGTGAACTGCTTCCAAAACTTTATTTTCCCGAGCTAAACCGTTGATGACCGTTGTAAAAGAGACTTCATTAGGCTCATTGATACTCTCAAAGACTCGAACACCATAATCCAACATAAGCCCGCATTTCGCATACATAGACAACAACGCATTCCCAACAAAAATGTTTTCATCAAGACCGGTTTTAACAGCAACCCCGTGACATCTCATACCCGTAACACCATCCGTAAGCTTGCTACACGCGCTCAAAACACTAGCTAACGTAAACCGAGAAGGCGAAAACCCTTCTCTAACCATCCTCTCGTAAACAACCAAACCTTTCTCCTCAAACCCATTCCGCACCAATACGCTAATCATATTGTTCCACGACACAACATCTCTCTCAGGCATTCCATCAAACACCTCACACGCTTCCTTCAAATTCCCAGCTTTACAAGAAAACGTCAAAAAACTATTCCACGAATAAACATCTCTCACAGACATTTCGTCGAACACCTTCCGTGCATACTCTCCACCACCACCACACTCGATGTATAAATCCAGTAAACGATTACACACATAAACATCACTATATAATCCGGACCGTACGACAAACCCATGAACAATTTTCCCAGAAAGTTCACATTTTTTCTCTTTACAAAAACGTAACAGATTCACTACATACCTATTGCTTCCACTACGCATCATCATTCTCTCATTAAACAAATCGAATTTTTATTATAAACTTTGCATTAAAATTTCTGGAGAAAAATTGTTTCTTTTGTATTTTCCCGGAAAGTTGACATTTTTTCTCTCTACAAATACATATCTATTGCTTCCACTACGCATTATTATTGGCTAACGAATAAAAACGAAACTTTATTGTTAACTTTGCATTTATTTGATAGAAAACAGATTAAGAAGACAAAAACAGAGTAAAAACAGAGGAAAAATTGTTTTTTTTTTTTTTTGATTAAATCAAAAATCAAGAAGAAGGAATGACGACAGCACGCATCATGTTCTTGAACTCAAAAAAGTCAACGCGACCATCTTGATTCCGGTCAACGGAAACAATCATCTTCTCCACTCTCTCCATTTCACCACCTTCAGGCATACCAAGTTTCTTCAAAACCGCTTGTAACTCTCTCGCCGATATAAACCCATCACCGTTCTCGTCGAAAACCTTAAACGCCTCCGCGAGATCGGATTCATCAGCCGCGGCGGATTCCGGCGACGACTCGTGTTCTCCGGCGCCGCCGAAGAACGAGTCGTCGAGTGTTTTGTGTAATGAAGAGAAATCGTCGAAGTTAAGACCGGTGTTTCCTGGTTGGATGTATGATTCGACCGTTGATTTGAGATCGGTTAGATCTGCGTTTAGACCGAGACGTGTTAAAGCTTGGCTTAGTTCTTCGACGGTGATGAAACCGTCGCCGTTTTTGTCGAATAAGTCGAAGATTCGTTGGAGACGAACTAAGTTTAAGCTTGGGCTACGTAGCCTAAAGGAAGATGATTTTGTTGACACTTTCTTATTCTCATTGTTATAGTTCTCCATTTTTTTTGGAGTTTTCGAGTTTTTCTTCTTCGTTGTGGGATTATAATCTGAGAAAGTCTAATTATAGAAGAGAAACAATTGGAGGAATTGAAAAATTTATGGGAAGCAAGTCCGGTTTTGTCGGCGTTTACTTTGTCTAGCCTACCATGTAAGAACTTTCGAACATCAAACCCATAGCATTGGTGACCCTTGGGTGGTGTTCTTATAATATAAAATTATTAAAATGGTTGTAAAAGGAAAAAAGAGAGTATTTTTGTAGGGTATATTGAAATATAAAATTAATAAAATTTGAGTAAAGAGAGTAGAGAGTGTCTAAAAGGAAGAGAGAGTGTCTAAAATTAGATATTTTGGAGAGTGTTCTTAAAAGGAAGAGAGAGTGTTTAAATATAAAATTAATAAAAATTGAGTAAAAGCATGAAAGAGAAGGTATAAAGTTGAGAAAAAGGAAGAGAGAGTGTGTGTTTTAATAATTTTTTAAGTTTTAGACCCACTAATTAGACCCAATTGGTCTGCAATGTTGATGCAAAGGAGAAGAAGAAGAAAAGAAAAAACAATTAATTTGACATTAATGCGAGATAAAAGGTTGGATTTTTATGGTAATTTAGATAAAAATGTATTTTTGAATTTAGCTTGTTTTTGTTAGTCTATGTTTATTGGAAATTATGCAAATTTTCAAATGTTTTCAGAAGATTTCAGAACAATTTCGCTAATGGGGAAGAAAATGTTTGATTTTTATTTCAGGGTATTTGCAGAAATTTGTTACTTGATTAGAAAAAAACATAACATTTCATTTTGAGTTTGTTACAACTTACATGAGAGAAGTGATTAATTTTGCCTTAATGGTCGATTAATTATATGGCTAATTAGTTACTCTTAAGTTGATGAATACAAAATCATAAATTCACATAACTGTCGTTGGTCACGTTGTAATGGTTACCGAAATTTTAATTGCCCATTTGCCAAGTTGAAACATGGAGAAAAACAATGAAATCTAATCAAGTGCTCATTTTCTACAATTTCTCTCAATAATTATACGGAAAATTTTAAAAATAATATAACTATATAGAAGGAACTTCAATTTCACAAACAAAAAAAAGAACACAAAACAAGTCTTTTAAATCCAAATAAAGCTTAAAGTCTTGAATAACCCTACTTAACCTAAAACTACAAATCTCAATGATGCCTTGAGCTAGACTCATACAAAGAATCAACCATGTCAGAAATCTGAATCAAGCTCGGTTGCTTCAAAGGTGGTTTATCAGTACACATAAGTGCAAGTGTAATCGCTTGTTTAACTTTCTCCATTGTTCTCTCTTCCATCTTCATCTTCTCATCAATCACTCTCTCTAAATTATCCGGATAATGAACTCTTATATACTCAAGATACCTTCTCTCTGAATCTTCTTGCTCATTATCAGGTCTAAGATTTGTAATCATCTCCAGGAAAAACAATCCAAACTTGAATATATCTGTACAAACAAAAAAAAAACACTTAGGAAAAAAAAAAGATTACGTGAAGAACAAGAAAGAAATAAATAAAAGAAAATACTTACTTGTTGATGAATTGTTTCCATCTCCAATCTTGAATTGAGAAATCAATGGTTCTTGATTATCATCAGATAACAAAACACTACTTGAACTAAGATCAAATGTAATCTCAGGCCATTGTTCTGATAAATAACAAATACCTTCTAAAACTCCTTTAACCACTTTTAACCTTCTCCTCCACGAAGAAGCCGATGTCGAATTTAGCCAATTCTCAACATTTTCTCCTTGAACCCATTCAGTAACCAAAGCTCTCAAGTTTCTACTATTACACCAACCCAAAACCCTAACCAAATTCTTGTGCCTCAGCTTAAAAACCGCTTCGCATTCCTCTGCGAATTCCCGCCTTTTCTCGTTTGAAATCTTCTCCTTATAAACCTCGATCTTCGTCTCTGTCCCGTCTCTTAAATTTCCTTTGTAGATATCCACTGAATTGGTAGAGGTCACGAGTTTCCGATCTGAAAACTCATCGGTCGCTGCATCGATCATCGCGGACGTGAACTTGTAACTTCTCCGACAAGTTATCGGTAAGTAATCAGGTCTTTTGATACATAACCAACCGAAACAAAAACAGAGCAAAATCACGGTAATCGGAAAAACAATCAACAAGACCAAAACTTTCACCTTGTAACGCTTCACATTCGGAAGAACACCGGAATTTATAAAACTCGAGTCGTTAAACCGTTTGAAAAACTCGGAATCCGAGATCTTATTCTCGGAAAATCGGTTATACGAAAGATTCAAATGTGTCAAGTTGGTTAAACCGGAGAGTTCTTGAACCGGGAGAAAACCAGAGAACTGATTGTAACTAAGATCAAGAGTACGGATCTGAGCACAAGAGAGAACATTTGTCGGAAAACCGTCTTTGAGAGAGTTATTCACGAGCTCGATTTCGACGACGGTTAAAGGACAATACTTCCAGAAGAAATCGAAAGAGAGGTAAAGAGTGGCGGTTTTAGGACGGCTATGGATTCGGATTTTGGGGAAAGATTCGACGCAATTAGGGTTTTTGGATTCGTTACAGAGATGACTAGCGACGATTGTGGATCGGAAAATCTCGATGAGGTCGATTGGAGAAGAGGTTGTGTTGTTGCAGTAAGGAAGTAATGGATCACGAAGACAGTTTGTGGTGATTGTGTTGTTGAAATCAGGAGGTGGAGTGAGATTTGCGAGATCTTCGACTACTGTTGCTGAGAAAACTGAGTAAGGAAGAAAGTGAGAGAATGAAAAGAGCAGGAAGATTAAAAGAGAAGACGCCATTGGAGAGGTTTGTGAGAAAAGTTAGGTTTTTTTTTGGTTTGTGTGAGAGAGAAGAAACAGAGAGGTTAGGTTTTGTGTGTTATTTGAGGAGTTGGCAGTTATGTTGAAACAGAGTGGGAGAAGATTTTTACGCGCCCATTTTCTTTTTGTGATCGTGTGTTTAGAAGTTGAAAGATTATTCAAAAATCTTTGACAAAAAAAATAAAAAATTATTCCAAAATATTTGAGGAAAATACTTTAGTTGTCGAAATTAATCTTTATTTATTTAATATAGACGTGTAATAGAAAGATTAATTGGCATAAGCCAGTTCTGTGATTAAAATAAGGGTTTTTCTTTAACACAAATATAGTGATCTTTACATTTTGTTGATTATTAAAGGTATAATCATCGGACTAATAGAAGTTTTCTTTAGATCACACAAATATAGTTATAGTTACATCTTGTTGATTAAATTTGTAATCATTCATCGGACACATATAAGTTTTTTTTATAGATTACACAAATATAGTTATATTTACATTTTGTTGATTAAAGTTGCAATTTATCGGACCGGTCCGGAGAAGTTTAAGCTCTTCCCAAAAAATGTCGCATTGAAATCACAGAAAGTGAAATTACATTAGATGTCAAAAAGAAGAAGCCAGATTACGTTAAATAAAAAGAAATTAACATTAATGTTCGAGAGAGTAAAAGGTCAACGTTTCGGCCGAATAACATTAATCATCAGATCACATCTTTAATCGTTAGTGGTTTTTACAGTAATACAAACGCAAACCACATACAACAGAACCTCTATAAACTAATAATCTCCGTGAATTAATTTTAAAAAAATTTGATAACCTCGAAGTTCGGGTACGAAGTCAGCCTTAGTCAATTTCTTTTAGAAATTTCCCTCCTAAATTTTTTTGATCTTGAGTCAGATCAATGTAAAAATTTACAAAATTTGATATAATGGTAAAATATTAATTTTTTTTTGAAACTCCTATGTAAAATATTGTCTCAATAATAGTATAAATTAATAATCATATATAGTGGTTGAGCAAAAAAAATAATCATATATAGTGATGCATAAATATAATTTGATAGTGTTTAAAACATGGTTTTATGCATTTTTGTTTTGTGACTTAAAATTGAATTTTTTTAGAACTTATCTCAAATTTTACTCATTGCATCAAAAACATTTATAATTGATTTTTATGTATGTATCCAAAACTTATGACATTAATAGATTGATTTTTTTTACACTTAAATCTTTCTAAATGTAGCATGATATATACATATATATATATATATTATATATATTTTTTATTTTATCATATTATTAACATTAAAGTTAATAACCATGATTTTTTTCTAAAATTTTCACTTATAGTGTATATTTTTTTATCTAGATATTCTATTATCATATGAAGTAATTGATATGAATTTTATTGCAAAAAAAGGCAAGTGTTAATTACATGTTATTTTTATTAATGGATTTAATTAGATTTTGTAATTTAATATCATTTGAATTGTTTTTCTAAGAAAATCATTATCCAAAAAATATCTCTCAATAAATTAATATCTCTATAAATTAATAAATTTTTAAAGTCTTAATATTATTAATTTATAGAGGTTTCACTGTAAATACAACACATTAATTAGACTGATTTGAAAAGAGAGAAGAAAATTCAATGCATTCTAGATTTTTTTTTAATTGTAATGACCAAAATTAAATTATAATTGATTTTCAGAGTAAGAAAAAGTAGTTTCACCTTACGTTACATTTTTAACTCCATTACTAAAAGTCTATCTTATGTGTTCAACTTTCCCTCATTACTTCACTTTCCATATTTACGTTGGTTTATTCAAAGTAAACTCCATATGGCAATTAATCAAACTTTGGACTTCATTTTCTTTCCAAAGTTTGTTTCTATAAATCGAAATTACATACATCACAATAAACATAGCTCAAATAAAGTTTCTCCTTCAGAGTTCTTTCAAACAAACAAGAAAAATGAAAGAAGTATTTACTCTTCTATTTCTTGCTCTCCTTATCTCTGTTTCAGATTCAAAAGTAACGAAACCAAACACTGGTAACTTCCTTCAATGCCTTCGTTCTCGGACCAGTCCGAAGTATCCGATCACCGAAGCTATCTATACTCACGATAACTCCACCTTCGTGTCGTCTTTCTTGTCCTACACGAATAACCAAAGGTACTCAAACCCTAACAACGCAAACCTAATAGCCATTGTTGCCGCAAAACATAAATCTCATGTTCAAGCAACCGTGGTCTGCGCAAAGTCCAACGGAGTCCAGATCCGAATCCGAAGCGGTGGTCACGACTACGAGGGCCTTTCGTACACATCCACCGTGCCGTTTGTCCTTCTCGATATGCACAATCTCCGATCTATAACCGTTGACGTGTCCAGCAAGAAAGCGTGGGTTGAAGCTGGTGCGACCTTGGGAGAGCTCTACACCAAAATCGCTGAATCGAGCAAAACGCTAGCGTTTCCCGCTGGCGTTTGCGCGACGTTAGGAGCAGGAGGACACATCAGCGGTGGAGGATACGGAAATCTGATAAGAAAATACGGAATTTCGGTCGATCATGTCATTGATGCTCAATTAGTTGATGCTAATGGCAAGATCTTGAACAGAGCCTCTATGGGAGAAGATCTGTTTTGGGCGATTCGCGGTGGTGGCGGTGCAAGCTTCGGCGTTATCCTCGCTTGGAATATCAAACTTGTTGCAGTCCCAGAGATCTTGACAGTGTTCAATGTTAACAAAACATTAGAACAAGGAGCCACTGATGTTCTGTACAAATGGCAGCTTGTCTCTAGCAAATTACCTGAAGAGCTATTCATAAGAGCAATGCCTCATATCACACATGGAGCGAAAGCCGGCAAAAAAACTATCGCGGTTAAATTCTACGCACAGTTCTTAGGGCCAGCAGATAAACTAATGGCGATTATAAAGAAGAAATTGCCTGAATTAGGGCTAAAACGTGAAGATTGTTACGAAATGAGCTGGCTAAATACGGCGACGTTTTGGTTGGATCTCCCGGTAGGGACACCAACAAGCGTTCTTCTGAACAAAACCTCGGGTCCGCCAGGAATATTCTACAAGAGCAAATCGGATTACGTCAAGAACCGATCCCAAAAGAAGGAATTGAGAAGATTTGGAAAACAATGTTGAAATTTAACAGTGTGTTCATGCAATGGAACCCTTACGGTGGAGTGATGGACCGGATTCCTGCGAACGCTACCGCATTTCCACACCGGAAAGGAAACTTGTTCAAGATTCAGTACTTTGGGATCTGGAACGATGCAAAAGCCACAGACGCTAACTTAGGTTTGATGAAATAAATTTATGACGTAGCGGAGCCGTACGTGTCAAGCAATCCTAGAGAGGCGTTCTTGAATTACAGAGACATGGATATAGGAAGAAATCCGAGTGGAGAGACGAATGTTCAAGATGCTAATATCTATGGATCGAAGTATTTCTTAGGGAATTTTAAGAGATTGATGGCAACTAAAACTAAGTATGATCCTGATAATTTCTTCAGGTACGAGCAGAGTATTCCTCCTATTCATGCAATGTAATTTTAAAAGGACTTTTATATAATAAGATAACTTTTGTGAACATACTTCTTAGCATCATCATCCTCTAGTAGTAACATGTTTGGTAGCATACCTCCATCATCCATTTTCTTCCATGCATATCAATTTATCAGTATCAATCCCTTTTTCGATGCCAATGCCGGTGTAAAATCTCTGGCTATAACTGGTGACCACTAGAGGAACATATAAAATAAATGAGGAAAAAGAATGAAAAAAAATGAAAAGGAATAAAATTTGGGGAATGAGAAGTAATTGTAGAACGAAATAGTTCATCTTGTTCCATCTCAAATTTGATTAGGAATATTTTTGTTCAATAATTATATGCAAGAGGAAGAAGAATCATAGTTACCAAATGTTCCTTATAAATGGTTGTATAATTTATATGGAATAAAGAGGAAATCAATGTTCATCTTCGTTCTTTCCCATTTTATTGGTCACCATTTGAAACCTATAAATTAATTAACACAATAAACTACAGTATAGTAGGGCTTCCAGAGGCGATTTTCTAGGGTTCTTCTTTAAACCCTAGATTTCTATTCCCCTTGGCTTAATTCCTCTAGATCTGTCACCTCATCTCTATTCTAGCACTCATAATCTTGTGTTTGATTCCATTACAGCGTATTGCTGATTTTTGAACTGTCCTCCTGCGTTTTTTACTCCCTGTTTCTACTCCCTTCAATGGCTCAACGCTATACTCGTGAAGAGAAAGGTAAGGGAGTCGTAGGATCCCACAAGTGGATTCGTGACAAACCGATTAGACTCCCCGACGAACCTCTAGATGAACTCATCGAAGCTAACCGTCTCTCTCTGATCGGTAGGATTCTTAACCCGGAGATTCAACGCCCTCATGCCATTATAGGGTACATGATCCAGTACTGGAGATTAGAGGGTCGCGTGACGGGCAAGGTACTGGGACAAGACCGTTTTCAATTCATGTTTGAGAACGAATCGGAACTTGAGTCTATACTGAAAGATGCCCCTTTCCACTTCAAGCACTGGATGTTCATCCTTCAACGATGGGAGCCCGTGATCTCAGACTCGTTTCCATCGCTCATTCCCTTTTGGATTCAGATTCAAGGGATCCCTCGCCACGACGGCTCAAAAAGAAACCTCAAGACTATAGGTCGAGTCCTGGGAGAGTACATCGCAGTAGACACGGATGGTGATAGAGTTCGAGTTAATGTCAATGCTCTAAAACCACTGACGATGCATTCATCGATACAATTCCCATCTGGTGAGGAAGTATCCATCGATCTTAAGTACGACAAACTTGAGAAACATTGTTTCCATTGTCTGTCTCTTTCCCATGAGGAAAAGAACTGTCCCAAAATCACGACAGGCAATGTGAAGACTGGATTAAAGCCACCAAGTGTTAATCAAATTAACACCCGCTCTCGGTTAGAGTCTTACCGGAAACGCCATGAAGACCCGCATCTATCTTCTCTGCGTGCGGCTAGGATCCAATCCCCTCATGAAAATGACTACTCAAAGGTAGTCCATGGAAGGAATGACTCTTCAGGTCCGCATACATACTCCAGGAGTCAAACATATCGTGACCGCGAACGTAACAACAAGGAACTAAGAAATTCTGGTCGATACGGCACCGTAAAAGGTAATCAAGCTGCCTCACGATATGAAGACTCTCGTCACGACTCCTCCTCCCGCCACACGAAACCTCAATGGCGACGGATTGAAGGCAGGGGAACACAATTAACTCATAATGAGTCATTTAATACAACTATACCTCGTAATGAGGTCTCGTTTTCAGAACCTTGTAATGAGACGCCAAGAACCAATAATAATGGACCCTGATCTCATAATCATGAGGAAAGTAGTAAGAGCCTAGGGAATTCCCAAAGTACTTGAATCAGAGAACCTTCCCGCAAAGATGCTCCCCGACAAAGAGGTAACATTATCTCAAGGCTCTCTCCCAAACCCTCTGGCCGTGAGGTATCTGAAACCTCAAAGAGCCAGGATCATAACCGCCAAAATCATGAGGGCTCGATATCAAATTCTAGAACCAGAAGGCCTGCTCTCGAACGTCTTGAAGAACAAGACAATATTGGGAACAATAACCTATTGAAGGATTTCAACCCAGAGGAAGATGACCTCTTGGATGTGGACGTTCACTATCAGGAAACTATAACAACCTTAAGTCAAAGAAACCAAGTCCATTTGGAACCAAATTCAGACGAAATTCAAGAGTATTCGTCGGAAGCAACCATTCCAGATCTCCCTCCGCTCACGAACCCAAAACAGCCCATGTAATGACCCGTTCACAGTCTAAGGCCGGCCGGAGCGGCCACAATTTTTCTAAGTTGCGGCCTAGGAGAATTTTAACTTGGAAAAAAAATTTAAAGAAACTATTTAGAAAGGTTTTGGTTATAGAAAATTCAAGTTCGAGCGAAGAAAAATGAGTTTGGGTCGAGGAAAATAATTATGGGACAGTTCGGCGAGTATCACGGGACGACAACGTGTACCACGGATCGAGAAACGCCCAAGAAAACATCAAGCCATGATCGGGAGAAATGTGTGGCCACCGTTGAGCCACGTTGGGGGTAGTTGGCATGTGTGGCTCACAACGCACCACATCATCGGGTAGGTAGAGTGAGTGGTTGTCATTGCGCCACAACGCCGAGTGATGTGGCGAAATCCGGATGATGAGATGTGGCCATCCGAGCACCGTCCATCGTACCTACCACTACCTACCACCAATCCTATAAATATCCCTTAACCCCCCTTGATAATTTTCTCCCATCCATGTTCAAAAATCCTTAGAGAAAATCCATGTTCCATCCTTTATCCAAAATCCCTTAGAAATTATTCTTTGTCCGAAAATCTTTAGAATCTTCCTTTTTCCCGAAAATTCCTTAGAGAATTTTTTTGTTCCACCCCTTTTACCGAAAAATCCTTCTACTAAAACTCTGTTCCAATCTAGAAAATCCTAGAATTTTATCAAGGAAACATAGGATCCAACACGGAAACGTTGGATTAGTTCCGAGAAAATTCCCGAAGATCCGAAGGAGTATTTTTCGAGTCTTGATCCGATCTAGTCCGAATCTAAGGATCCGCGAGTAGGAAGTCTAGGCAAAATCGCATACATTTCCTAAGGCAAAGGTGAGTCTTGGCTATGTTTGTTCGTGTGTTAGATGAGTGGAACACACGTGATCGTTTATTAGTACATTTAAGGTCATAGAGGTTCATATAATCTGACCGTTAGAACTGCTAAGTGTGAATAATGAACCTAAACGAATTTGTTAAGAATGGTTGAGGTTCTTAACTAGCGAGAACGTAAAGAAATAATCTAAGTGAAATGGTTTACAAGTTATATGCATGCATGGTAGAATCATAAATCATATAACTTGAATTGTGCGCGGTTGGTCATTCCCTAGATCCGTGACTTAACCGAGGAGGGTTAAGGTCACGAAGACACGGAGGGACGGGATTGCAGCCTGGGGCCGTGTACTGCATGACGATGCAGAATTTCTGATGTGGTAGCGTAAAGGTACGGCCACGGGGGAAATTAATAAAGGATCCTAAGTCCTTAGCCTTTGTGGTTTTGGACTGAAAGATGCCTTGGTTACACGAGTTGAGAATTGACAACGCGTAAGGCCTTATGGAATAGAAAATGTTCATGCATAGCATATATTGTCATGTTTATTTATGCTTGTATTTGCGTGTTGCGTGTTGATTGTTATTTTGGGTTTTGGGGTTGGGAATATTATTGTCAACTGTTAGGGAAGCCTAGACTCACTGGGCAACTAGTGCTCAAGACTCAATTTGTTTTGCAGGTAACCTCTAGCGGGTAGATCATTGGGAGCACATGATGGAACATTAGGAAGATCAGTGGTAGATTTCATTGCTTTTGCAAATAAATACTGTTTATTATGTACTTAAATGTTTTGGAATATTAGACTCGCGAGCATATAGATTTTGTAACAGTTTTAAAATCTAAGTATATATAAAATGGAACGGTTTTTAAATAACTCGGGTTTCGTAGGATACTTAGTCTTGTCCGGACGATCCAACTATCGTTCAAGACTCGGGTTGAAAAGCCTTGAAGTTTTGATCGGTAGGAACTGTATGCTCGGACGTTGTTCTAGGATTCTAAAATGAGTTTTTGGAACCTCGGGACGGACGGTCGAGTATACGAATGTGGCATCTCCGATCTGGATCTGGGTCTAAGGTTTGTCGCTCATGTTCTTGTTTGATTGTTGTGCGACAGATCGAGTTGACTTTGACCTAGATCGGGTTGACTTTGACCTAGATCGGGTCGGGGGTGTTACAGCCCATATCTTCTAGATTGGGCCCTCTAAATAAATCCTTTGAGCGTAGACATGAGCCTATAAAAGATCATAAGAAAAAGAATGGAGCTAGGAAAGCAACCGGGAAATCCAAAGCAAGTCCGAGTAAGCGTATACCAAGAAGTCCTCTCCAAGGAATTAGCTCGAGGAAGCGTCACACGTTGTCAAGAAATCCTCCAAAGAAAAGGCTGTGTAACCCGCAAGTGTTCCCAAAATCTAATAATGTACCTCGTAATGAGATTCTACGATGTTTTCGGATGTAAGACGTATGGCTAAAAATGTCAAGGTCTACGTACCTTCTACTTGTAAGGGATTGGTGGTTTCCCAAAAACCACATCATTTCCAATGATTACAACCTGTTGGAACTATCAAGGGCTTGGAAACACCCTTACAGTTTGACGTCTAATGGATATTAAACGCGATTTATATCCGGACATAACGTTTCTCATGGAAACAAAAAAACCACGATGAGTTTGTCTCTAATGTAATTAAGTGGATGGGTCATGATAACCATTTTACGGTTCCATCTATTGGCCTTTGTGGGGGTTTAGCTCTCTCATGGAAAAAGGAAATCTCTTTGGAAATCTTAGAGTCGTCTCCTAATATCATAGATACTAAAGTCAAGGTCAAGGACAAATCTTTCTATATAACCTTCGTCTATGGGCACCCGAATCACTAAAGACGTCTAGAGGTTTGGAACAAAATTTCGGATTTAGGAGTCAATCGTACCGCTGCGTGGCTCCTCTCGGGAGACTTTAATGAAATTCTCGACAATTCGGAGAAAAAAGGCGGCCCTAGATGGAGTGAAGGGTCGTTCATCAACTTCCATAGCTTTGTCACTCAAAACGGCTTATGGGACGTTAAACATTCAGGGAATCCTCTCTCTTGGAGAGGAATGCGATATGATCATTTTGTACAAGCGCGTCTAGATTGTTCTATGTCAAATGATACTTGGCTAGAAACATTTCCATCAGGACGATCCCAATACCTTCGGTTTAAAGGTTTCGACCATCGTCCCCTGGTCACGTTTCTCGACGATTCTTGAGTCAAAAGAAAAGGCATGTTTCGGTTTGATAATAGATTACGAAACAAGGAGGAAGTTTTTAACTTAATTACCAACACTTGGGAAAATGCAGAAGCAGCAACTGTGGAGTATAAACTCTCCTTATGCCGGCGTGAAATCATTAAATGGGCCAAGGCCCAAAATTTAAATAGCGCTAAACTCATCAAAGAGAATCAAATTAAACTCGAGGCAGCATTATCAGCAGATGAACCGGATCCTTCAGCCATTGGAGCCTATACGGCCATATTGGAGAAGGCGTATAAAGAGGAGAAATTGTTTTGGAAACAACGTAGTCGAGTCCTTTGGTTACATAGCAGATATCGCAATACGGGGTATTTCCACGCCGTTACTAGAGCTCGCCGAACATGCAACCGGTTCACGGTCTTAGAAGATGCAGAAGGTGTCGCAAAGCATGAGGAACATCAAATCACAAAGGTCATATGTGACTATTTTAGTAATATCTTCACTACCCGAGCTTCGGGAAATCTGTCGCTACTTGACTCCCTACCTTTACCGTGTATTGCGGAGGCGGATAATCTCAAATTAATTCAAGTGACAAATGATGAGGAGATTAGAGAGGCGGTATTCTCTATACACCCGAATAAGGCACCTGGCCCCGATGGTTTTTCGGCTGGGTTCTTTCAAACGTACTGGCCAATCTTAGGTAAGGAGACATCGGAGGAGATTAAAAGGTTTTTCATAACCAGATCATTTCCAAGGAACATGAATGAGAGTCATGTGCGACTAATACCAAAAATCACTGGACCAAGGAAAGTAGCGGATTTTAGGCCAATAGCTCTATGCAATATTATTTACAAAATTGTTGCCAAGATTCTTACGGCCCGACTCCAGAAGATTCTTCCCACTCTTATATCGGAGAACCAATCTACATTTGTCAAAGGAAGATCCATATCGGATAACGTCTTGATAACTCATGAAGTCCTTCATTTTCTGTGTACCTCCAAAGCTACTAAGCGGGGGTCAATGGCTGTCAAAACTGACATGAGTAAAGCCTACGACAGAATTGAATGGGGATTTCTTCAAGCAGTTTTATTTAAGATGGGTTTTCACCAACACTGGATAGACTGGATTATGGAATGTGTTACCACAGTATCCTATTCCTTCTTAATCAACGGAATAGCTCAAGGTAAAGTTAATCCCTCACGAGGCTTAAGACAAGGAGACCCCCTCTCCCCGTACATCTTTATACTATGTACCGAGGTGTTATCCGGTCTATGTCGTAAAGCACAAGCGGATGGCAAGTTGCCAGGTGTTAAAGTGGCTCGTAACTGCCCTCCGATAAACCACCTATTATTCGCGGACGATACAATGTTCTTTTGCCGATCTAATTTGGTTTGTTCCCAAGCATTGGCAACGATTCTTGAGAAGTATGAGAGTGTCTCGGGGCAAAGCATAAATCTGAACAAATCCTCGGTAACCTTTTCGTCCAAGATACCGAGAAACCAACGAAATCGAGCTATGCGACAATTGAATATAAGAAACGAAGGTGGTTCAGGGAAATACTTAGGAATACCCGAAAATTTTGGACAAAAGAAACGCGATATTTTTGCTGGACTTGTGGACAGAATTAGACAACGGTCACATAGTTGGGCGACCCGCTTCTTATCACAAGCTGGAAAACAAGTGTTACTTAAGGCTGTCCTTAAATCAATGCCCTCATACACTATGTCTTGTTTTAAGATCCCCATGTCTTTGTGTAAACAAATTCAATCAATTCTATGTCGCTTCCGGTGGGATAATAAGCCTAATACTCGCAAGATGAGTTGGGTAGCGTGGTCGAAGCTCACTCTTCCAACCAATGCAGGAGGGCTCAGATTTAGAGAAATCGCAGCTTTCAACGATGCTCTCCTAGCAAAAATTGGTTGGAGACTTATACGCAACCCGACATCCCTTATAGCTCGTATACTCCTGGGCAAGTATTTCCACAATTCCTCCTTCATGGAGTGCGTAGCGCCGTCCAATTCCTCTCACGGATGGAGAAGTATTATTGCAGGACGCGAAATCTTAAAACAGGGTCTCGGTCGAAGAGTAGGCAGTGGCGACCGTACTAATATATGGACTGATCCTTGGCTCTCTCTTGAGAATCCAACCTGCCCATATGGTCCCCCTACTCTCATCACTGCTACAAGCTGAGTATCGGACCTAATTAATCCCCTCTCTAACGATTAGGATTTAGAAGCAATCCGTAAAATAATACCTCACCATGAGGACCAAATAAAGCTAATCCCACGAAGCCGTACAAAAAGGGAGGACGCACCTATCTGGCTATTCTCATCGAATGGAGAATACTCGTCCAAGTCAGGATATAGTACCATTTCCGTGAAAGATGCTCTACCAGAGCACGCTGAATTTAATTGGCAAAAATACATTTGGAAAACCCATACAAGCCCAAAGATTAAACAGCTTATGTGGAGAGGAGCTATGGACGCTATGCCAGTTGGTGATCAACTTGCCCGTCGCGGCATGAGCCTAGATTCTCTCTGTAAAAGATGTGGTGGCTTGGAAACAATTAAGCATGTCTTTCTTGAATGTTCTTTTGCCAAAGAAGTCTGGTCCCTGGCACCTTATGCTTCAAATGTTAACTTGGTGCATGACTCCTTCATGATTTTTCTTGCCGACATATATGAGCTCAGAGTCCTCCCGCCAATAGGGCTTTCAAGAGCCCATCTATGTGCTTGGATCATCTGGTTTATATGGACAGCGAGAAATGAGCTTATCTTCTCCGATCGTTCATACACCCCCTCTGAAATCATGCTAAAAGCCATAAGAGAAGCGAAATCTTGGCAAGAGGCTCAATCTCAAAAGGAACAACCGCTCACGTCTCCATGTTCAACCTTGACCAGCATGAAACGAACCTACGGTTTTGCTTGTTATGTGGATGCAGCTTGGAATGCAAGCTCTTTGAACTGTGGAATGGGCTGGGAAATTTCTTCTTTTACGAATCCCTTGATCAGGTTTCAAGGACAGGAGGTGGCCAGTTCAATCCCCTCCGCGTTATCAGCCGAAGCTTTTGCGCTCCGGTCAGCTCTCAAGGCAGCGAGTGAGGTGAGCTGCGAGGACATCCAATGTTTCTCCGACAACTCTACCATTGTTCAACTCCTGCGATCCCATGGCGATCACAAAGAGATTCACTTCATACTCTGTGATATCCGGGAACTTATCCCTTTGTTTAACTCTTTTGAAATTAGCTACATTCCTCGTTTGGATAATGTAAAGGCCGACTCTTTGGCCAAAAACGCTCTTAGAGGTCTTTCCTCTGATCCTGAGCCTTAATAAATTATTCAATTGTCGACTAAAAAAAAAAAAACTACAGTATAGTAAAACCTCTATCTATAAAACAAACAATAATTTATACATAGAAAAAAAGTAAATAACAGAATATAATCCATGAAGTAATTGTCTTCAAAGCAACAATGAACGTGCTCCAAATATAGTTGGCAGGCACCACCTATCCATACAAAACGAGTAGAAAACAATAGTAACACATTCCACAATCATCATATCCATACGCTATAGAAATCCAATCTCATTAGCACCGTTTAAAAAAAATCTCATTTAATGCGGTCAAAAGCCTATGTTAGTTCGAGTTGCCTTTGATAATCCGAGATAGTGGAAAATCTCATGGGTTATGAAAATAATATATGATATAGCGAGTCCCGGAACGAATACATGGAGGATTGGTTGAAGCCTCGAAGGTAAAAATATTTGCAATAATTTAATAGAAGACATTACAGAGGGTGATTAGGCGATTTCAACTGTTAATAAACAAACACACGCACAAATTTAGTTTTCTACTCACACAAAATAGTATAGCAATATATTGTTGATTAAAGTAGTAGTCCATTAACAATAACTTTATGTTTGAGGGAAAAGGTTCAACGTTTCTGCCGAATAAAAAAAAATTTAAGCAAACTTTCTCAGATCACATGTTTAATCATTTGTGGATTTTAGAGTAATACAAACGCAACCGATGTTTACCGACCAACACCAAATCCAACACACTAAAAGGTGAATTTAATGGGAAATAACAAAAATTGCACTAATTTTAGGAAAAGAGAACAATATATTGAACGTACATTCTTGATTAATTTTTATTTTTAGTCCACCAAAATTCAATTTTATTGATTTTCAGCTAAAACAACAAAGAGTTTCACCTACGTTACGTTCTTAATCCATTAATAAAAGTCGATATATTCTACGTGTTGAGGTTTGAGCACTTGAAAGAAACAGAATTTCCTGCAAACCAAACCAACAAGACCAGCCAATACAGAGGATTCAAAGCAAATATTTAACCCAATGGATTATCCACAAGAACAGAGCACAAAACAGAACAAAGATCAAGTCTTTTCCGATTGTAATAAGTAAATCAGAGAGTTTGTAGAGAGAAGAGAGTGTTTGAAGTAAATGTAAAGCAAGAACACCAAAGTTTAACGAGTTCACTCCCATTAACAAGGGTAGCTACTTCTCGCCGAGTCTTATACTCGGAATCCACTAGATTTGATAGAGTTACAATAGATAAGATTAGTGTCCTACCCTAATACCCTTCACTAGTACTTAGAGTAACACTCAATCTAATCTATGTCTAGAGAAATTTGTAATCAAAGCTTATACTAATACAAATCTCTTTCTTTCTCTATAAATCCGATTGTTCCACTCACCTTCTCTTCAAGTCCCTTTTATATAAGAACTCTTTAGCTCATCCTCTGACCTAAAGCAAACGCAAAACGCTCTCCTTTTCTGACGCCAAAGACTGCGATTCCATTTGCTTTTGATTGTACCATAAAGCACCACTAGCCGTTTGCACAATTGGATCAATAGAAGACAAACTTGTACGTTGTCTTTAAACCTTGTAGCTGTTATCTTGTTCTGATCCAAAAGGGTGATTTACCTCAAGTAAATTTACCTTTACCTTTAGTAAACATGAGTAAACTTACAACTAGTTCAGTAGCTTGATAGTAACTTGGTCAGCAAGTATTTCATTCTTCACAAATCTCCACCTGAAATTCATGATGACCATACCAACATTGATGAGTGTTGCTTGAGAGAGAGAGTACCTTTCAAATCTAGTTTCAGGATTCCAGACTCGGATTCTTCTGAGTTTTATTACTCAGTCTTGACCTGAAGCAATTTCAATGCGGTTTGAAACTTGCTTACAGCCAAGGTCTTTGTGAAGATGTCAGCTGGATTCTTCTCAGTTGAGATCTTCATCACATCAATATCACCTCTTGCTATCACTTCTCTGATATAGTGATACTTGACATCAATGTGCTTAGTCCTTTCGTGGTGCACATTGTTCTTGGATAGTGCAATAGCACTTTGAGAATCACAAAAGATTTCCACACTCTTTTGCTCATATCTGAATTCTTTCAACAAGCCTTTGAGCCACACAGCTTCTTTTACTGCCTCAGTCAATGCCATGTACTCTGACTCTGTAGTTGACAAAGCCACCACTCGTTGCAGACCTGATTTCCAACTTATAGTGTTGCCACCAAGAGTGAACACTAGTCCAGTTATTGATCTTCTCTTGTCCAAATCTGCAGCAAAATCAGCATCACAGTACCCAACAGCCTTGAAGTCTTGATTCTTCTTATAAACCAGCTTGGTTTCCACTGTTCCCTTGATGTATCTCAGAATCCATTTGACTCCAAGCCAATGATCACCAACTGGTTGACTCATAAATCGACTTACAACTCCAACAGGATATGCAAGATCAGGTCTTGTTCCTATCATTGCATACATTATGCTACCCACCGCATTAGAGTAGGGCACTGATTTCATGTAATCAGCATCCTTAGCAATCTGTTTCAGAGAAGGAGAGCACATTCTCATGTGAGCAGCCAGTGGTGTCAGAGTATGCTTTGAGTCCATCATGTTGTAGGTTTTAAGGATTTTGTTTAGATATCCTTCTTGTGACAAAGTTAGAATACCATTCATTCTATCTCTGGTGATCTCCATTCCTAAGATCATCTTGGCAGCTCCAAGATCTTTCATTTCAAACTTCTTGCTTAGATCAAGCTTGAGCTGTCCTATGGCTTCTTTGTCTTTTGCAGCCACAAGCATATCATCCACATAAATCAGTAGATACATCACAGAACCATCACTAAGCTCCTTCACATAAGCACAACTGTCATAATGGCTTCTTACAAAACCAATCTCAGTCATGTAGGCATCAAACTTCTCATTCCATTGCCTAGGAGCTTGCTTCAATCCATAAAGCGACTTGTTTAAGAGACATACCTCATCTTCTTTAAACATTGACTCATATCCTTCTGGAGGAGCCATGTAGATCTTCTCTTGCAACTCCCCATGGAGAAATGCCGTTTTAACATCCAATTGTTCAAGCTCTAGATCTTCTTGAGCTACAATTGAAAGCAGAATCCTTATAGTGACATGCTTCACTACTGGAGAAAAGATTTCGTTGTAATCAATTCCTTCTCTTTGGGCATACCCTTTGGCCACAAGTCTTGCTTTAAATCTTGGTTCTTCAACTCCTGGAATACCAAGTTTATACTTGTAAATCCACTTGCATCCAATGACCCTTTGATTCAAAGATTTCTTTACCACTGTCCAGGTATGATTCTTTTCCAAGGAACTCATTTCCTCATCCATACCTTTCTTCCAATTTTCCCAGTTTGGATGCTTCTCTATAATCTTCAGGTTCGACCTCTCCACCATCCTCTGTTGTGTACAGAGCCTCAGCAAAATACTCCTCATCATCAAACCTAGCAGGAGCTCTTACTTCTCTTCTTATCCTGTCCCTTGCTAAATGATAGCTAAGAGGAGACTGATATACTTCATTTTCAGGGATATTGTCATCATCAGGAGTATGAGGTGAGACTGCAACAGGAGTTGCAGATGTGGGACTTGCAGAGCTTGAGCTTTCATTCACCACTGCTTCTTGATCTGTTATAAGATCTCCACCTGAGGCCAAACCCTCCTCTGCATCAAGGTCAAGATCAAGATAGGACTCTGGAGTAGTGTTGTCTTCCATATCAGACTCATTTTTCTTTTCCTTCACATCTTTGTAAGTTGCATTTTCTTGAAATACAACATTTCGGCTGACAACATATTTCTTTTCCTCTAGAAGCCAAAGTTTGTATCCTTTTACTCCACTAGGATACCCCAGAAGTATCCCTTTCTTAGCCCTAGGACTTAGCTTTCCATCATCAGTATGTGCAAAGGCAACACATCCAAACCTTCTCAGATAACTGTATCCTGGAGGCTTCCCAAACCATCTTTTATCTGGTATCTCAAAGTTTATAGCTGATGATGGAGTCTTGTTTATTAAAATGGAGGCTGTGAGAGTTGCCTCTGCCCAAAACCGCTTTGGGAGACCGGAGTCACATAGCATGCTTCTCACCTTCTCCATTAGAGTCCTATTCATACGTTCTGCAACACCATTTTGCTGTGGTGTGTATGCACATGTTCTGTGTCTAAGAATGCCTCTTGATCCACAGAACTCATCAAAGACATGGTTACAGTATTCAAGACCATTGTCAGTTCTTAGAGTCTTTAGCTTCCTTTCACTCTGATTCTCCGCCAGATTTAGCCACTCAATGAATTTCCCAAAGGCTTCATCTTTTGTCTTCAGAAAATATACCCAAACTTTTCTTGTGTAGTCATCAATGAAAGAGATGAAGTATTGACACTTTCCCAGAGAGTATGGTACCGATGGTGCCCCCCATAAGTCAGAATGAACATATTCAAGCTTCTCTTTTGTATCATGATGAGCTAGAGTAAAACCAACCCTTCTAGCTCTACCATAGATGCATTCTTCACAGGTTTCCAAGACTGAAACTTTCTTCTTGTCCAGTAAACCTTTCTTTAGTAGAATGTTCATATTCTTTTGGCTCATGTGTCCTAATCTCCTGTGCCATAGAACAGTATCATCCTGCTTCCTTTGAACTACAAGTGATTCTTCTATCACTGGTTTCCATTGGAGTATGTATAGAGTGTCATACCTTCTTCCTGTAAGTATAACCTGGTCACCAGCCTTGACACTCATAATACCATTTTCTGATTCAAACTTGTAACCAGCCTTTTCCATTGTTCCCAAAGACAATAGATTTCTGTCCATATCAGGGATATATCTCACATTTGTGAGAAGAAAACTTAGGCCAAATTCATTCTTAATTCTGATAGAACCAACACCTTTTACTCTAGACACTGTCTTGTTTCCCATCCTTACTGAACCACCAGCATCTTCATTTAACTCTTCAAACCAATCACGCTTGTGAGTCATATGGTAACTGCAACCTGTATCCATTATCCACTCATCTTCAAGACTTATATCTGTAGAAGATAGTGCCTCTGATACGTATAGGCCAGTGGCCTCTGCAAGATTACCATTTCCATTTGAGTTTTCTCCTTTGTTGCCATTAGTCTCTCTTTGTCTAGCTTGAGCTTTGTTCTTGCTTGGACAATTGTTTCTAAAATGTCCCTCTTCTCCACAGATCCAACAACCTTTCTTGCTTTTAGACTTGGATCTTGGCCTTTGAAACTTAGAACCTTTCTCTCTATGCTCAGACCTCCCTCTTATGTCATTCTTCTCTTTGACATACAAGCCTTCAGCTTGTCCCTTGATACTCTTCTTATTAGATCCAAACTCAAGCTCCTTTGAGTATATTGCGGAAACAACTTCATCTAATGAGAGTGTGGTTCTCCCTGAACCATATCTTAGAGTATCCCTCAGCTGATCAAAAGGCTTAGGTAGAGACATTAGT
Organism: Draba incana; assembly: GCA_963576765.1. Classification (NCBI taxonomy): domain Eukaryota; kingdom Viridiplantae; phylum Streptophyta; class Magnoliopsida; order Brassicales; family Brassicaceae; genus Draba; species Draba incana. Next base: position 34,041,457 of record OY755212.1, on the reverse strand, counting down.
AACAATATCGCCTGATCTTCATCAGCTATCAAAACATTGGTGTTTTCCAAATCATTTATAATATGGAGAAACTCATCAATGTTACTCTCAATTGATAGACTTTCAGACATCTTGTAACCATAGAGTTTCTGTTTCAGATAGATCCTGTTTGGAAGAGCCTTTGACATGTATAACTTGTCCAAAGCCTCTAACATAGCAGCTGCAGTCTGCTCCTTCTTGATCTTTCTCAGAACTCTATCGGTAACACTTAGCACAATGGTGCTCCTTGCTTTCCTCCTTTTTTCTTCTAAGATCTCTTCTTTCCTTTATGTTTCTTCTACTACTGTTCCAGCTGCATCAGTGACTATGACGGTCCTCCTTTCATCTGTTCTCAGAGCAACACTCAGGCCTAGAATGTCAAGCTGAGCCAGAAGCTTTTCTTTCCACATCGTATAATCACCTCTCCCATCGAATTTCTCTACCTCTATCCTTGCTGAAGACATGTTCCTTTTATTAAGAACAATAAGGAACCAGATTCAAGGAACCTGGCTCTGATACCACTCTGTTGAGGTTTGAGCACTTGAAAGAAACAGAATTTCCTGCAAACCAAACCAACAAGACCAGCCAATACAGAGGATTCAAAGCAAATATTTAACCCAATGGATTATCCACAAGAACAGAGCACAAAACAGAACAAAGATCAAGTCTTTTCCGATTGTAATAAGTAAATCAGAGAGTTTGTAGAGAGAAGAGAGTGTTTGAAGTAAATGTAAAGCAAGAACACCAAAGTTTAACGAGTTCACTCCCATTAACAAGGGTAGCTACTTCTCGCCAAGTCTTATACTCGGAATCCACTAGATTTGATAGAGTTACAATAGATAAGATTAGTGTCCTACCCTAATACCCTTCACTAGTACTTAGAGTAACACTCAATCTAATCTATGTCTAGAGAAATTTGTAATCAAAGCTTATACTAATACAAATCTCTTTCTTTCTCTATAAATCCGATTGTTCCACTCACCTTCTCTTCAAGTCCCTTTTATATAAGAACTCTTTAGCTCATCCTCTGACCTAAAGCAAACGCAAAACGCTCTCCTTTTCTGACGCCAAAGACTGCGATTCCATTTGCTTTTGATTGTACCATAAAGCACCACTAGCCGTTTGCACAATTGGATCAATAGAAGACAAACTTGTACGTTGTCTTTAAACCTTGTAGCTGTTATCTTGTTCTGATCCAAAAGGGTGATTTACCTCAAGTAAATTTACCTTTACCTTTAGTAAACATGAGTAAACTTACAACTAGTTCAGTAGCTTGATAGTAACTTGGTCAGCAAGTATTTCATTCTTCACACTACGTATTCAACTTCCCCTCATTACATAAAACAAATCATTTGGAGTTCTTCAATAAACAACAAAAATGAAAGAAGTGGTTTTTGTTTTACTTCTTGTTCTTCTTGTTTCGGTTTCAGCTGCAAAACTAACGAAACCAAATTGCGGAAACTTCCTCGAATGCATTCGTTCCCAGACCAGTCTGGAGAATCCGATCACCGAAGCTCTCTATACTCACGAAAATTCAACCTTCGTGTCATCTTACGTTCTCAAACCCTAACAACACTAACCTAATAGCCATTGTTGCAGCAAAACATGAATCTCATGTTCAAGCAACCGTGGTCTGCGCAAAGTCCAACCAAATCCAGATCCGAATCCGAAGCGGCGGCCACGACTTTGAGGGCCTTTCGTATATCTCACCTGTGCCGTCTGTTATCCTCGATATGCATAATCTCAATTGCGTAACCGTTGACGTGTCCAGCAAGAATGCTTGGGTTCAAGCTGGTGCAACTTTAGGAGAGCTCAACACCAAAATCGCTGAAGCCAGCAAAACGCTAGCGTTTCCCGCTGGCTTTTGGGCTACGTTAGGAGCGGGAGGACACATAAGCGGTGGAGGATAAGGAAATCTGATAAGAAAATACGGAATTTCGGTCGATCATGTCATTGATGCTCAATTAGTTGATGCTAATGGCAAGATCTTGAACAAAGCCTCTATGGGAGAAGATTTGTTTTGGGCGATTCGTGGTGGTGGCGGTGCCAGCTTCGGAGTTATCCTCTCTTGGAATATCAACCTCGTCGACGTTCCAGAGACCTTGACAGTGTTTAAGGTTTACAAAACATTGGAACAAGAAGCCACCGATGTTCTGTACAAATGGCAGCTTGTCTCTAGCAAATTACCTGAAGAGCTCTTCTTAAGAGCAATGCCTCAAATCGCATATGGAGCAAAATCCGGCAAAAAAACTATCGCGGTGAAGTTCTACGCACAATTCCTAGGGCCAGCGGAGATACTAATGGCGATTATTAACAAGAATTTGCCTGAACTAGGGCTAAAACGTGAAGATTGCTATCAAATGAGCTGGCTTAATACGACAGTGTTTTGGATGAACTACCCGGTCGGGACACCTACAAGCATTCTTCTTAATAGAACCTCCGGTCCGCCAAGAGAATTTTACAAGTGCAAATCGGATTACGTCAAGGAACCGATCCCAAAAGAAGGATTGGAGAAGATTTGGAAAACAATGTTGAAATTTAACAATGCGTTTATGGAATGGAACCCTTACGGCGGAGTGATGGACCGTATTCCAGCAAACGCCACCGCGTTTCCTCACCGGGAAGGAAATTTGTTCAAGATTCTATACTTTGCAGCATGGAAGGACGAAAACGCCACGAACGCTAATTTAGGTTTAATGAAAGAACTTTATGACGTGGCTGAGCCGTACGTCTCAAGTAACCCGAGAGAAGCGTTCTTGAATTACAGAGACATTGATGTTGGAAGCAATCTGAGTGGAGAGACAAATTGTGAAGAAGCTAAGATCTATGGAACAAAGTATTTCCTAAGGAATTTAAAGAGGTTGATGGAAACTAAAACTAAGTATGATCCTGATAATTTCTTTAGGGACGAACAGAGTATTCCTCTTGTTCGTGCAATGTAATTTTCTTAAGGTTTCTACGTTTAATAAGTTATGTGAACATACTTCTTTGCGTCATTAGCCTCTAGGGGTAACATGTTTAGTAGCTTACTACCATCGACCATTTTTTCCATGCATTATCATTACCAAATATGCTTACCGAAATAGCCTATGCCAATCCTAATGTTAAAACCTCTATAACTTAATTAACACGATAAACTACAGTAAAACCTCTATTCATAAAACAAAAAATAATCATGCAAAAATCAAAGCAATTAACAGAATATAGTACATGAGTTGATTGTGAAAGCAACAGTTAACATTTTCTTAATTATCAGAAGTAGCCATGATCATAACCACCAAGGAGACTCTTGTTTGGTTCATGTATCTCATAATTTCGATTTTTTTTTAAACCATGATGGACCCGATACGATTGAAATCGGCCATCCTCAATAGCATTCTTTGCAATTGCTCGAACCACCAAATTTGCATATAAACCAATTCAAAAGAACAGGTTCGAAAGCCATTTAGGAGCTTATCAATATGCTGTAGCAAAACACGGTATCTCGGCCACTCTCTTGGCATAGAGACAGCTTCAAACGCCGCTTTGCAATCCAATGCGCAACGTTACGTCAACAAGACTTGAGATGAATTAAGATTTTTTTTCTTTGACCAAAAATAAAAGAGAGATGATTTAAGATAATATTAGATTTATTTGAGAAAAAAATGATTTGTGTTTTCTTCCTCTCCGGTGTCCGGTGCTTTTGGCTATTGAATTTAAACTTGATTTTGGTTTGGCTTAATGAAGAGTTTAGAAATCTCTAGAAACATCATATAATCTCATCACCTCCTTTGAGATTCTAGAGAATTCTTTTAGTTAATTATCTAGATAAGAATGTAGAATAATCTAGATAATTGTAAGATAAATAATCTAGATGTTGTAGAGATATCTAGATGTTCTAGAGATATCTAGATAGTTGTAAGATAGTAAGGTAATAATCTAGAGATTGTAGAGAACTCTAGAAACTTATAAAATATCTAGGAAGTAAGGAAGTTAGTAGAATAATCTAGAGACTTAAGGAGAGATCTTTGGGAGGCTATAAATACCTCCTCGCCTCTTTTATTTGTAACATACAAGAACATAGCAAAGTTGAACAAGTGAATAAAATAAAGTTCAAAGTAAGAGTGTTCCATTTCATAAGTTCTCTAATTTTCTCTAAGAGCTTTCTAGTATTCTCTAAAAGTTTTTCCATATTTCTTCATCATACTTTGAGGGTCTATTGTTTATTTCGGGTTTCTCGGGGTTGTACGGTCTTGGGCTAGTGCTAAGCACTATCAAGGGAGGTTTCTTTACATGGTATCAGAGTCATTCTAATTGTGCTCATCAAGATCGGGTTTTAGAGAGCTCACATTTACTCTAAGTATAGAATCAACGGGTCGTGTTGTAGGATTGGGAATGGAGATCTTAAACCAATCTAACTACCGGTTATGGAAGTCATGTATGAAGTCATACTTGGTTAGGGAGGACTTATGGGAAGTCGTCGGCGGTAGTAGCACATTACCACCAAGGGGAGCTGCTGCGACAGCGGAAGCGACAAAAGAATGGACACGGAAGAATGCCAAGGTGGAGTTTGCTTTAAAGAGGTCAATATCCTCAGGAGTATTTGAGCATGTCTCAAGGTGCAATTCCGCTAGTTCTATTTGGCGTGCGCTTGATCAATTGTTCAACAAGAAGAATGAAGCTCGACTACAGTTGTTAGAGAACGAGCTGGCAAATGCGAAGCAGGGGGAGTCTACAATCTCAGAGTTCTTCATTAAGGTAAAGAACCTTTGCTCTGAGATAAATGCTCTTAATCCGGAGGAATCAATTTTGGAGGCGAGGTTAAAACAGTCTATTATTCGAGCTTTACGACCTGAGTATACACCGTTTGTGACTTCGGTTCAAGGATGGCCTACACAACCTTCCATGGAGGAGTTTGAGAATTTATTAGCTTCGCAAGAATCCTTAGTCATGCAAATGGCGGGTATTAAAGTCCATGATGACTCGGGAAGTGCTTTTGTAGCTTGGAGACAACAGAGCTTCAAAGCTAAACATAAGGATAATCATGGAAGAGAAGGATCGTCCATGGGAGATAAGAAGCGATTTAAGTGCTACCGATGTGGGAAACTTGGGCATTTTAAAAAGGACTGTCGAGTCAAGCTGAAGGAAACGAATATGGCAAAATCAAAAGGTCATACTGAACACGAAGAATGGGGAAAGTGTTTCACGGTGGAGGCTGCATCTTCAGGTACATCCACAACTAAAACTTTGAAAAATAATTGGATAGTGGATTCGGGTTGTAGCCATCATATCACCGGAGACGAGAAGTTATTTTCTAGTCTTCAGAATAATGATGGGAAAGATGCCATTATTACCGCGGATAATTCAGTCCACCGAATTGAAAAGGAAGGGACGGTTGTCATTAAAGGAGATGATGGAAGCCCAATCACACTCAAGAACGTATACCATGTTCTTGGAGTTAAGAAGAACCTTCTCTCTGTGGTGAATGCGGTAGACTCGGGTAACTACGTTCTATTTGGCCCAAGAGACGTTAAGTTCCTAAAGAACATTAAAGAGCTAAAGGCAGATGTGGTTCACACTGGAGCGCGGGTTAAAGATCTATATGTCTTATCGGCCTCAAACACTTATTTGGAGAAGATGAGTGCCAATGACAATGCCTATATATGGCACACTCGACTTGGTCATATAAATATGACTAAGCTGAAAGTCATGGTGAATAAGGATTTGGTAAATGGACTCCCAAAGTTGAAGATTCAAGATGAAGGAAAGCTCTGTGAAGGATGTCAATATGGAAAATCACATAGACTTCCATTTGACAACTCTACTTCACGGTGTAGTGCTCCGTTAGAGAGGATCCATAGTGATTTGATGGGTCCAACGAGAACATCCTCCTATTCCGGGTTTCGCTACATGTTGTTGTTCGTTGATGATTTTTCACGGTACACCTGGGTATACTTTGTGAAAGAAAAATCAGAAGTATTTTCCAGGTTTCAAGAGTTCAAGGTTACCGTGGAAGGCGAGTTTGGTCGGAAAATAAAGACTCTAAGGACGGATAATGGAGGAGAGTTTATGTCAAAGGAGTTTCTATCTTTTTATCGAGATCGTGGCATCAAGAGAGAGTTTACATGTCCATATACACCTCAACAAAATGGAGTAGCAGAGAGAAAGATCAGACATCTAAGCGAGACATGTAGAAGCTGGTTACATGGGAAGAACTTACCTAAAGCTTTATGGGCAGAAGGCATGCGATGTGCAGCGTATGTCATCAACCGAATGCCACTCAGTCCAAACAATATGAAGTCTCCTAATGAGATGGTTCATAAGAAAAAGCCAACGGTGAAACATATCAGGATATTTGGATCAATTTGCTACGTCCATGTGTTCCACTCCCAAAGAACAAAGCTGGAAGCAAAGGCGAAGAAGTGCATCTTTGTCGGCTATGATGAACAAAGGAAGGGATGGAGGTGTATGGTACCTGAGACACACAAGTATGTTGTGTCTCGTGATGTTGTCTTTGACAAAGTCTCTTCATACTATGGACCACCTCAAGTCTTGGATGAGAAAGAAGGTGATGGTTCTTCTAAGATCGATGAACTAGTTCTCGAAGTACCAAGTGAGAGTGAAAGTCCGAGAACAGAGACGCAAGGTGAAAGGGGGAGCACTAACCAAGAGGAGAATCAAGATAATGGTTCTTTGGTAAATCAAAGACCAAAGAGGAACATTATCAGGCCTGCTCGATTCAGAAATGAAGAATTTATCACTACTTACTCATGTTACTTTGCAGCTCCATTAGATGAAGAGGAGCCATCATCATATGAAGAAGCAAAAGGAGTTTCTGAGTGGGAGACCGCAATGAAGGAGGAAATGGATGCTCTAATGAAGAATGAAACTTGGGATTTGGTTCCGAAGCCCAAGGATGTCCAACCTGTTTCTTGCAAATAGGTGTATCGAATTAAGCGAAAGACCAATGGAAGCATTGACAGATATAAGGCAAGGTTGGTTGCTCGAGGGTTCTCTCAGAAGTATGGAGAAGACTATGATGAGACTTTCAGTCTAGTGGCTAAGATGACAACAGTACGCTCTCTGTTATCTTTAGCTGCAAGTTTTGGTTGGAAGTTATGGCAATTAGACGTGAAGAATGCTTTTCTATACGGTGAGCTTGATAAGAATATTTTTATGGAGCAACCACTTGGTTTCAAATCACGAGAGCATCCTGATTATGTGTGAAAGCTTAAGAAGGCTTTGTATGGGTTAAAACAAGCTCCACGAGCCTGGTACGGAAAGCTTGCTTAGTTTCTTCAGTTTTGCGGGTATGCGCCATCAAATTCAGATTCGAGTCTCCTCTTGAAGAAAAATGGAGGAGACCATGTGGTAGTTCTACTTTATGTAGACGACATGATAATTACGGGAAATGATGAGGCGGAAATCGCTCGTCTACAAGAGGATATGTCGATAAGGTTTGAGATGAAGAAGTTGGGTGAGTTGAATAATTTCCTTGGTTTGGAAGTTGAAAGGATTAAGGATGGAATATTCATCGGCCAGCAAATTTATGCAAGAAGGATTTTTGAGAAGTTTGGAGTACACGAAGGAAAGATGCGTACTACTCCTATGGATGTGAACATGAAGCTTAGGCGTGATGAAGGGTCTTTACTACCCGATCCTCGACCTTATCGCTCTCTTGTGGAAAGTCTCTTATACTTAACCATTACAAGACCTGATATTGCCTTCGCGGTAGGTCTTGTAAGTCGGTTTATGCAGGCACCAAGGAAGCCACATCTCGAGGCAGCTAAGAAGATCTTGAAGTATGTGAAGACAACTGTTCTTATGTGGAGACACTAGTGTTTCGTGGTGCAGCAAGAAGCAACCAACAGTGTCGTTGTCTACCACTGAAGCAGAGTATAAAGCTTCGACTCTCGCAGCTCAAGAATGCATATGGCTTCGTAGGCTTCTTGAAGATTTGTTCGAGCCAATCAATAAAGCGACTGCAATCTATGGAGATAATCAAAGTGCTATCAAGTTGGCTAATAATCCAGTGTTTCATGCAAGGACGAAGCATATTGAGCTGGAACATCACTTCATAAGAGAGAAGGTACTTGATGGGACAATCGAAGCTTTGGAGGTTCGAAGTGAGGACAACGTTGCAGATATCTTCACCAAGTCATTATCGAAGGGACAGTTCGAGTTACTTCGTTCGAAGCTCGGGATGGTTGACAAAATCAAGTTTAAGGGGGAGTATTGAAATTAAACTTGATTTTGGTTTAGCTTAATGAAGAGTTTAGAAATCTCATATAATCTCATCACCTCCTTTGAGATTCTAGAGAATTCTTTTAGTTAATTATCTAGATAAGAATGTAGATAATTGTAAGATAAATAATCTAGATGTTGTAGAGATATCTAGATGTTCTAGAGATATCTAGATAGTTGTAAGATAGTAAGGTAGTAATCTAGAGATTGTAGAGAACTCTAGAAACTTATAAAATATCTAGGAAGTAAGGAGGTTAGTAGAATAATCTAGAGACTTAGGGAGAGATCTTTGGGAGGCTATAAATACCTCCTCATCTCGTTTATTTGTAACATACAAGAACATAGCAAAGTTGAACAAGTGAATAAAATAAAGTTCAAAGTAAGAGTGTTCTATTTCATAAGTTCTCTAATTTTCTCTAAGAGTCTTTCAAGTATTCTCTAAAAGTTCTTCCATATTTCTTCATCATACTTAGAGGGTCTATTGTTTATTTTGGGTTTGTCGGGGTTGTACGGTCTTGGGCTAGTGCTAAGCACTATCAAGGGAGGTTTCTTTACATTTGCCGACATCGTGAGAAGGTGGTAACTAGTAGTTTCTATTTTAGATGTGGAGTCTAGAGAGCGTTTTTGAGTTTTTGGTCAGAAGATGATATGATGGTATCTTTTTTTTTTTTGTCGTCTATATGGGGTACAGGCCGACCCACTAGCCATTTTATGTGGACCACAAGCCGGTCCACTTAGCCATTTAACCTCCCGTATGAGGCTGGGGTCGAACTTGCGACCTATAGGTGCCAGGGAGAGTGGGGTCGCCACTGCACTAACGTGCTCCCGGCGATATGATGGTACCTTTAAGTTTGTGGCTCTGCTATCTAATTTTAGAGTCAGGGTGATTCTTTTGTTTAATTTCGATTTTTTTTTTAGGGTGAAGTTTTTATAAAGTTTTTCCTTTGTAAAAGTTCTCTAGTATGATTTAAGTTATTTGAATCCAGCGTTTAAAAAACAAATACACATCACTCCTCTTTTTTCATTTTACATTTTCGTAAACTTCCAATTTGATTATATACATTTTATATTATTCTATTAAGAACTTCCATATATTTTTAGGGAATTTCTCATCTTGAAACTTATATTTCCGTTGTTTTCCAATTTAATCTTATAAAATATTAGAAGATAAATATATTTTTTAAAATGGAAAATTTTAAACAACGTAAAAATATTTATAAAAAAGTCGAAAAGAAAATTTCAATTTAAAATTCGTTACAACAAATCAATTCAGTTCAATGTATTAAAAATCATTTTTTAAAATTAAAACCGGAATGATTCTCAGTATAAAAAGGTACGTTTCTTGAATATAGGAATGAAGTTTCACCTCAAAATACGTTTCCATCAATAAAAAAATATATATACGTATTTATTTTTCAATTTTTCTCTCATCTTTTTGTCTTGTTTAATCCTCTGTTACATCATTTGGTAATTACTTTTAAGTTTTCATATTTAGTAGGTTATTCAAAGTAAACCCATATGGCAAAAGAATATCTTCGAATAAATTTCCTTCGAATAAACCCATAGGTTATTCAACATCCCAATATATACCTAAAACCAATACTTCAAATTTTTGTTTTTCTGAGTTCTTCGATATGAAAGAAGTAGTTTCTGTTCTGTTTCTTGTTCTGTTTCTTGTTCTGCTTGTTTCAGTTTCAGATGCAAAGGTAACGAAGCCAAATATTGTAAACTTCCTCCGATGCCTTCGTTCTCGGACCAGTCCGGAGAATCCGATCACTGAAGCCATCTATACTCACGACAACTCCACCTTCGTGTCATCTTACGTGTCCTACACGAATAACAAAAGGTACTCAAACCCTAATAACACAAACCTAATAGCCATTATTGCTGCAAAACATGAATCTCATGTCCAAGCAACCGTGATCTGCGCAAAGTCCAACGGAATCCAGATCCGAATCCGAAGCGGCGGTCACGACTTCGAGGGCCTTTCCTATACCTCATATGTGCCATTTGTTATTCTCGATATGCATAATCTCCGATCTGTAACCGTTGACGTGTCTAGCAAGAAAGCTTGGGTTCAAGCTGGTGCAAATTTAGGTGAGCTCAACACCAAAATCGCTGAAGGAAGCAAAACCCTAGCGTTTCCGGCGGGCGTTTGCCCTTCTGTAGGAGTAGGTGGACACATCAGCGGCGGAGGATACGGAAATTTGATTAGAAAACACGGAATTTCGGTTGATCATGTTGTTGATGTTCAATTAGTTGATACTAATGGCAAGATCTTGAATCGAGGAACCATGGGAGAAGATCTTTTTTGGGCGATTCGTGGCGGTGGTGGTGCGAGCTTCGGTGTTATCCTCGCTTATAAAATCAACCTCGTCGATATTCCAGAGATCCTTACAGTGTTTAAAGTTAACAAAACATTGGAACAAGGAGCCACTGATGTTCTGTACAAATGGCAGCTTGTCTCTAGCAAATTACCTGAAGAGCTCTTCTTAAGAGCAATGCCTCAGATAGTAGATGGAGCGAAACCCGGCGAGAAGACTATCGCGGTTAAGTTCTACGCACAATTCTTAGGGCCAGCGGAGAAACTTATGGCGATTATAAACAATGACTTTCCTGAATTAGGGCTAAAACGTGAAGATTGTTACGAAATGAGCTGGCTTAATACAATGTCATTTTGGATGAATTACCCGGCCGGGACACCGGCTAGTGTTCTTCTGAATACAGTAGCTGGTCCGCCTCGATGGTTCTACAAGTGCAAATCGGATTATGTGAAGAAACCAATCCCAAAAGAAGGAATGGAGAAGATTTGGAAAACAATGTTGAAATTCAACAATGCGTTTATGGAATGGAACCCTTACGGCGGAGTGATGGACCGTATCCCGGCAAATGCAACCGCGTTTCCTCACAGGAAAGGAAATTTGTTCAAGATTCAGTACTTTGCGTTATGGGAAGACGCAAATGCCACGGACGCTCATTTAGGTTTGATGAAAGAACTTTATGATGTTGCAGAGCCGTACGTGTCAAGTAATCCGAGAGAAGCGTTCTTGAATTATAGAGACATGGATATTGGAAGCAATACGAGTGGAGTGACAAGTGTTGAAGAAGCTAAGATTTATGGATCAAAGTATTTCTTGGGCAATTTGAAGAGATTGATGGAAACTAAAACTAAGTATGATCCTGATAATTTCTTTAGGTACGAGCAGAGTATTCCTCCTGTTCGTGCAATGTAACTTTTTTCTTTATAAGATTTTATGTTTGAGTTGTATGAGCTCGTGTAATCAGCATCACATATTTATCTAAGAATGCAGCTCATGTCATTTGAATAACAAATTTCTCCTACTTGTAAAAGACATGAATAAATTGAGAGAAGTGCTTAAGATCACCAAGGGCCATTTAAAGTAGGTGTTCGAGTTGCACACTTGGGAGGGGACCATATAAAATGCTCTGGTCTCCGACGGCCGGCATGAGGAGTTGTACGGGCCTAGGCGCAAAACCTCTTAGTATTTTTTAAAAAAGTGCTTAAGATCTCAAGCACGTAAGAATCAAGAAGAGACAAAGGGATAAAAAAATGTTACTGTATTTCATTCATATGTCTTTGTAGAGACAAGACAAGGAAAGAATGGATCCAAAACGGAATGGTAGCTTCTCAGGGTCATTATAGGTGAAGTCCAATTCTAAAACAGAGGATCTGGAACTTCCCACACCCGGCCTTTCTTCTCCAACGATGGACCTGGAGGACAATCTCATAATTGTCCTCGACGTCAGGACTAACCGAGCATAAAAATATTCTTCCATTTTAGGTTATGTGGCGCATTTGGAAACCTCCTCTTTAACAAGCAACTTCCACAACCATTAGCTATTGCCAAGTATGTAAGTGTTGAAGTTGAAGCTTGGTTAGATGCAACTAATACAATTTCTACTACTTATGGGGTCTAGCATCCTTCATCGGTTGTTTCTAGCACACCTAGTTTGTCATGGACACGGCCTCTCCGGCCGGGTTTTTCAAATGTAATGCTGATGCTGCTTTATGTCCCTCCTCTGAACAGGTAAAAGGTAGTTGCATAGTCGGCCCTATGTGATATTATGCCTAAAGCAAGAGAAATTGTTTTTGGCCCATTTACAAACAATTTTTTTAAAAAAAATCATTACAACATTGCATTTGAGACTCAAACTCAGCATCAACAGCCTACCAAAAATCGTCCACAACCGCTACACCATAAGACAACAATTTGATAAATTATTGTGGTGCCTAGAACCCTAACTTCACGACCTTTAGGTCAGGGTCGATCTTGAGTGGTTGAATAACACGTAATTGCAATGGCATATCTCATTATTGGGGTTTGGTTTTGTTTCTTCACCTTTAGAAGCGGAAGGCAAAATCATTACTAATGGTCATGATACTATTTAATTATAAGGGCATGTTCAATGGTGACATTTTGGGATCTTATGGGGTGTTCTTATAATATAAAATTATTAAAATGGTTGTAAAAGGAAGAAAGAGAGTGTTTTTGTGGAGTATATTGAGTGTGTGTTTAAATATAAAATTAATAAAAGTTGAGTAAAAGGAAGAGAGAGTGTTTAAAAGGGAGATAAAGGGATCTAATATTGGATCTTTTGGAGAGTGCGTTTAAAAGGAAAAGAGAGTGTTTAAATATAAAATTAATAAAAGTTGAGTAAAATGATGAAAGAGAAGGTATAAACACTACAAGAAAACAGGTCCATTTGCAACGGAAATTTGCAACGGAAATAAATCGTCGCGAATTTGCGTCATATTTGCGACAGTTTAGCGTCGAAAATGTAAACGTCGACGCAAAACCGTCGCAAATTTGCGTAAAAACTTGACGACGCACAAACGTCGCAAATTAGCGACGCTTTTGCATCGAGTTTTAAATTTAGACGCAAAGTCGTCGCAAATTATGCGACGTTTTTGCGTCAACTTATAATTTGCAACGGTTTTGCTTGGATTTGAACGTTTAGACGCAAAACCGTCGCAAATTTTGCGTCTAATTTGCGACGGTACTAGGTTTCCGAGGGATTTGCAACGAAATTAGGCTGAACACGTTTTAATTGATTCTTACTTGTTTATAAGTGTAATATTTTAGCCGCAAAACAGTCGCAAAAGTCTTAGAAATTTGTTGCAAATTAGTCGCAAACTGAAATGAAAATTCTATAAAATCCACATAATATTATATTATCTCACATTCTATAATTCAATTCACATTATATTTTCTCACATTCTATAATTCAACAAATATCTATGGATAACAATCGATCTTTGATTCCGGGTCCGGCTGGTGTGAGACAAGCAGAAGAACGAGCAAGGAAAAAACTTGAAGAATCGATGTTGCAAGAATGCAATTCTTATGAGAGACATGTACAGATACTTAACTCTGTTGTTGAGGCAGAAGATCCTTCGTTCACCGATGTCCTTTGGAAGACGACAATTGGAAATTTAACCAAATTAACAGGTATAATGAAATGCTATTATTATTAATTAGTAAGAAACAGAAATAATTAATTATATTGGAAAGTTTGTATATTGTTTAATTGACATTAATTATATTTTACTTATTCTACGTTGTAAATATGTACAGGTGGACACACACGTGGGTGGACACTGGTAAAAGAGTTGCTTAAAATAAGACCACAATTGCATTATTGTGACGTACCATATGTGGTAGCAGTGATTCATAAAATGGAACCTAATGGATTGGGGGACGCAATGGTCTTACTAAAGGTAAAATGTATATATAAGTTATACGAGAAGATGTTTTTAACATGTTAGAATATTTAGTAATCGATAAATATGTTAATTGTTTTCGTTGAAGGATCCTACCGGGACTGTACAAGGGAGCATTCATAGGTCCGCCATATCTGATAACAAATATGGGCCGCACATAAAGGAGGGTTCGGTATTGGTTCTAAAGGAGGCTGTACTTGTTAAGTTTGATAGGGCGGCAATATATCTTAACATTGTTCTTAAGAACATAAGCAATGTAAGTTAATTACAATATATAATTTAAAGGTATTGTATTAATTAAGTAGTATCATTTCAAAAAAAAATCAAGTTTTTATTTCACAGGTTATATCTAAAGAAAACATGGCTACATCGTTCATAGAAGAAGGTAGTAGCAGTCGTGTTCATCGAAATCCAAACAATTGGCTATCGCAGCGTTCATCCCTTGCAGGGCTCTGAAATCCCCTCTAGTTCCACGATTCCTGAGACACAGCCGACGCCACCTCCCGAGTCATAGCAGACGCCACCTACCCAGCCAAACCCTAGAGCACTTCCTTCATGGGACGACTTGACCTTGGGCCAGCTTCTCGTTACTCCTGGACGGGAGACTCTTCCCCATTTACACCCTGACTCCCAGGGCAACGCTGTGTGGTAAGTAATTAAATTTTTATAGTTTTAATTCAATTTTGTTTTATAATTATTATTATATTTACACAATATATTGCTTTTTGTATATTTTTTTAGGTTTTGGAAAAATTCGGTTGGCAAGGATGTTAGAAATATCATAGAGCGGGATTTCAAGGTGTGCCACACGAGTTGGAAGTATGTTACCCCGGAGATCAAGGATCGGTGGTTCCATCAATTCGCGGTAAATTTTTTTATTAATTTTTAAAACTTTTATTTATTTATTCAATTTTGTAATTTTCTAACTTATGTTCTAATTTATGACAATTTGCAGCAAAAATACTATTGGAACCCTGCGATTAATGGTTTAGTTCGTGAGGGATTTGAGAAGAAAGCGAAGGACCGTCTCAACAACCAAATAGGACGGTGGAAGGAGAAGTGGCAAAAAAATCCGGATCCCAAGGTATGTATGCCAACTTTCTTCGATCCCGATATTTGGGATGGCCTTGTCGCCTTCTGGGAGTTGGAGACATCTAAGGAGAGGTCTAGCCAGTGCTCGTCTGCTCGATTGACGAAGGTTGGCGGTAGTGACCACCCTTCAAAACACGTTTCGGGACAGAAGGGATTTGAGCAGCGTGGTTTTGAGATTGTAAGTTATTCATTATCTTACTTTAAATTTTTAGGGTCACAAAAATCTCAACTTCTAATGTTTTCTTTGTCAGGCCGTGCAAAAAGGATCTCCCGCAACGATCCCAGAGGTTTGGGAGGTGACCCACCGCAGGCCGGACGGGTCATGGGTTGATGAACGTGTCCACAACCTCCACGACGAGGTCAATGAGCGAGTCGAAGAACTCTCATCCCAGTCTACTCCCGATGGTCAACCTACTCAGTTGACACCGATGGCGATCAACCAAATCGCATTACAGGTATATAAACTTAATTTCCTTCGTAATTTTATTCACAATTTTAAATATTTAGTATACTATTAACATTTGTAAACTTTTTATTTTTTTGGTAGTTGGCTCCTCGAAACTGTAAGGGAAAGATGGCATTTACAGGATCTATCCGGACGGATGATCATGGAGTGCCATTTTGTCCCGTTACGAGATTTGCTTCTGATCCGGAAATAGTCAAGGAGCTCCACCAAACCAAAGAAGAGCTCACACAAACAAAAGAACGGCTCGGCGAAACGGAGAAGTTGCTCAGCGAAACGACGAAGAGGACCACCGCCCATGATGATATGTTCGCGCTGTTAGCGAGGGGGAACCCCGAGCTTGCCGAGTTTCTGAGAAGGCCAGAAGGCGACGGAGGAGGCACATCGACCACCAGGGAAGGCGACGGAGGAGGCACATCGACCACCAGGGATCCGCTCGATGATATCGATTTCGAATAGATTTGTTTTCAGTTTTTAGATTTATGTAAAACTTTATTTTTATTTTATGTTTTTATATTTAAATTTAAATATTTTAGAATTTTTTTTTTAATTATAAATTATTTAATTTTCGAAATTTTTTTTTTTATAAATCACATCGAAAATCGTCGCAAAACCGTCGCAAATAACAGCCGCAATTGCGTCGCAATCCGGTATGACGCAAACATATCGCAAAATATTACTCGCAAAATCGTCGCCAAAAATAGCTGCAAAACCGTTGCAAGTACTAGTCGTCGCAAAACCGATGCTAACTTTTACCACGTAAAACCGATGCTATTTCGTCGCAAATATATTAAGTCGCAAAAACGTCGCAAAATATTAAGTCGCAAAACCGTCGCTAATTTTGCGACGATTTTGCGACTATCGATATAGTTGCGACGATTTTGCGACGATTTTTGGTTTGCGACGAGCTAGTTGCGACAAACGACAAAACGTCGCAAAATCGTCGCAAATACCCATTTTGCAACGAATTTGCGACGAAACCTGCCGTTGCAAATGGGGGTGTTTTCTTGTAGTGAAAGTTGATTAAAAGGAAGAGAGAGTGTGTGTTTTAATAATTTTATATTATAAGAACACCACATAAGATCCCGTGAAATCTGCATTGAACATGGCCTAATACCTCTGTCTAATTTTTACTTTTACAACTAAAATTGTAATTTTATGATCGGTCCATGTATACATTATTTATTGGGAAAATTATATCCTATACTACTTCCAAATTTCTTATAAAATCTACCACATTTCTAAACCCCTTATTAAATCTACTATACTCCATAATTGAAAATATACGTTTACCCATGCATCTTCTTCTTTCTCTTTTTCCTTCTCCTTTTTTCTCTCTCTTTCTCTTTCTCAAAACGGAAAAAACGGAGTTTCTGCCGGAGACGGTGATTGACGGCGGCGACGGAGAGGATGATCATGGACAGCGACAGAGACAATGGACGTGGACGACAACGATGGTCGTAAACAAAAATGGTGATCGTGAACGGCGACGGTGGTGTAGACAAAAACAGTGACAGCAACGGTGACCACGACGATGGCCGTGGACAAGACGACGACGGTTGACATGAAGGCGACAGTGATGGTGGGTGTTAACACAATGGAGACGGTGGTCGTAGACAACAACGGTGGACAAACATGGTTGCGGTGATAGCTACGGTGGTCGTAGACAAAAACGGTGGCCACGACGGTGGCCACGACGGAGACAGAGACGATGGTCGTGGACAAAACGATGACGGTGGATACGACGGTGACTGTGGTCAAAGACAAAGACGGCGACGGTGGGTGCAAACAGAATCGATGGACAAACATGGTTTCGTGGACGAAAACTAATTAAATAGTTGATGAGACTGAAGGACAATTGTGTCAATTGACATTTATTAGAATACAAAATGTGGTACTATTTTTCAAAATATGGTGATTTTATAAGAATTTTGCAAAAAGTGGGAGATTCTAAAATATTCCTTTCTTTATTTGTACATATACAACTTTTTCTTCAATTCCCACATTTTCATCCGTTTATTCAAAATAAAACCCATTTGACCAAGTAATTTTTATCAAAATTACCATAAATTTTTAAAATATCTTTCCAAATCTACCATAAATCAAAACACCTTTCAATTTTATACCACAACAAAAATAAAAAGACAATTTTGCCCTTAGTGTAAATTATGGTATATTAATGTTATTTTGCCCACGACCGTTCAATATATTGTCCACCCCCATCCGTCGTCGTTTCTGTCCATCCACCGTCACCGTCTCCGTCACGAATCCTTTGCTGACTTCATTTTTGTTCACCGTCTCCGTCGCCGACTCTAGTTTTGTCCACACCGAGTTCGATTTCGTCTATTGTTGCCATCACCATTTTCTACCACAATCTCCGTCGCGGTCTCTGTTTTGTCTACAGTCGCCGTCGCCATTTTTGCCCACGCCAAGTCCAATTTTGTCCACCGTCGCCGTCACCATATCGATTTTTGTTGACCGTCTCCGCCTCCGTCACCAGCTCGGTTTTTGTCCATTGTCGTCGTTTTCAAATATGTTGCGTCCATTGTCTCCGTCCTCCACATAGATTCATCATCTTTTGTGTGTGTGTGTGTGTGTGTGAGAGAGAGAGAGAGAGAGAGAGAGAGAGAGAGAGAGAGAGAGAGAGAGAGAGAGAGAGAGAGAGAACGTCGGTCTTTATCTTCGTCTCCGTCTAGACCAACCACCACCATGTTCATAGAAAATGAAGAAGGGAGAAGAGAAGAAAAGAGAGGATAGAGAGGTAAGAGAAAGATAGGTTTTCAGATTTAATACATGGGTATTTTAGCCATTTCAATTAGGTTGTGGTATAAAATTGAAAGGAAATTGAGATTATGGTATAAATTGAAAGGATTGGTGGATTTATGGTAATTGTGGTAAATTCTCTTTGACCAATAGTAGTCAACCCATTTTCGTACGTTTGATTTTATTCTATAAATCAAAATACCAATAAATACACTAAAATAGTTTACTTAGACGTTCTTTTTCCCGGAGATCTTCAAACAAAGAGTCATAAAAAATGAAAGGTTTTCTATAAATCGAAATCACTATATATACAACAAATTACTTGGATTTATTTTTCTCTCCAAGTTCTTCAAACAAACAACAAAAATGAAACAAGCAGTTTCTGTTCTGTTTCTTGTTCTGCTTGTTTCGGTTTCAGATGCAAAAGTAACGCAACCAAACGTAGGAAACTTTCTCCAATGCCTTCGTTCTCGGACCAGTCTCCAGAATCCGATCACCGAAGTCATCACCACTCACAACAACTCCACCTTCATGTCGTCTTACTTGTCCTACACGCAAAACAAAAGGTGTTCAAACCCTAAAGCCGAAAACCTAATAGCCATTGTTGCTGCAAAACATGAATCTCATGTTCAAGCAACCGTGGTCTGCGCAAAGTCCAACAAAGTCCAGATCCGAATCCGAAGTGGCGGTCATGACTACGAGGGTCTATCGTACGTCTCCTCCGTGCCGTTTGTTATTCTCGATACGCACAATCTCCGATCTATAACCATTGACGTGTCCAACAAGAAAGCTTGGATCCAAGCTGGTGCTACCATGGGAGAGCTCTACACCGAAATCGCTAAAGCGAGCAAAACGCTTGCGTTTGCGGGTGGCATTTGCCCTACGTTAGGAGCTGGTGGACACATAAGCGGCGGAGGATACGGAAATCTGATGAGAAAATACGGAAATTCGGTGGATCATGTAGTTGATGCTCAAATAGTTGATGTCAACGGCAAGATCTTGAATCGAACTACCATGGGAGAAGATCTGTTTTGGGCGATTCGAGGCGGTGGCGGTGCAAGCTTCGGCGTTATCCTCGCTTATAAAATCAACCTCGTCGCATTAGAACAAGGAGCCATTGATGTTCTCTACAAATGGCAACTTGTCACTAGCAAGTTACCTGAAGAGCTTTTCTTGAGAGCCAAGTCTCTAGTCGCAAACGGAACAAAATCCGGCTAAAAAACCGTCGCGGTTAAGTTCTACGCGCAGTTCTTAGGGCCAGCGGAGAAACTAATGGCGATTGTGAAAAAGAATTTGCCTGAATTAGGGCTAAAACGTGAAGATTGCTACGAAATGAGCTGGCTTAATACGTCGATGTTTTGGTATGATTATCCGATCGGGACGCCTACGAGCATTCTTCTGAAACGAACATCGGGTCCTCCAGAATTTTTCTACAAGAGCAAATCGGATTACGTCAAGAAACCGATCCCAAAAGAAGGAATAGAGAAGGTTTGGAAAGCAATGTTGAAGTTCAACAATGCCTATGTGCAATTTAACCCTTACGGTGGAGTGATGGACCGGATTCCGGAGAATGCAACCGCGTTTCCTCACCGGAAAGGAAACTTGTTCAAGGTTCAGTACTTTGCGGTATGGGAAAACGCAAAAGTCACGGAAGCTAATTTAGGTTTGATGAAAGAACTTTACGATGTAGCGGAGCCGTACGTGTCAAGTAACCCGAGAGAGGCGTTCTTGAATTACAGAGACATTGATATTGGAAGCAATCCGAGTGGAGAGACGAATGTTGAAGAAGGTGAGATCTATGGATCGAAGTTTTTCTTAGGGAATTTGGAGAGATTGATGGAAACTAAAACTAAGTACGATCCTGATAATTTCTTTAGGTACGAGCAGAGTATTCCTCTTGTTCGTGCAATTTAATTTTTGTTATAAGGTTTTTTAAGTTAGATAAATTATGTGAGCAATATGAACCAAGAACAATAAAATAAACGTTATGTGATTCAATTATTTCTTGGAGCAAAAGTAAGTTTTCTTTCATCTATTTCCTTTTCCAAGTAGTTTACTAAGTTCCCAAAAATTGGTGCACAAAGGGAATGGTCTTCTTCCCAACCGACGTCGTCTTCGTCTTCCTCTGCTTCTTCCTTATACAAGTCCGCCTTGTAGTTTCCATTGCCTGCAAATTAAGTTACATGAAAAGTGAACAAGCTAAGCATCACATAATCTTTATATATATCATTAGACCTAGGCTAAAAGTAAATAAACAAGGTTCCTTCTAACTAACTAATGTGTTGTTTCATATGATCAAAACTAGTAAGCAAGTTGGAAATAAAGTACGGAAACTCGAAGTGACCTACAACAGGAGCCTCTTCTTCCCATTCAACATCATCTTCATCTTCATCTTCACGTTTAGCCTTCATACCAACCTGACGATCTGAGGATGTTGTAGAAGTCGTTTGAATGTCATGAGGGGTTAATTCACCTGCGGATTCTTGCTGATTCGACTTTTTAGCTAGCTCTTGCGCCTCTAGTAGAGCTGTGTAATAAGCTTTGAGATACTCGTCCTGAAAAGTATCGATATACTTTCATTAAAAATTCTACTAGCATTGAATCCTTCCAATCTCTAAACCTTTTTTTTTTCCGTCTGGCGACAAAAACAAAAGATAGCATTGTCTCTCACCTCCTCGCCTCCTCTCTGTGGCAAATCCAATCGAGGTAAGTAGATCTGAGCGAGCGTGTAGAGAGAGACGGTAACGAAGGTTCTCCGGTGAATCGTACGATGGTTTGCGGAGGAGGAGATAACTTTTTCGAGCACAATCTTCTAGATCTCCACCAAAATCTTTTAGATCTCGACTACAACATTCTAGAACTCCACGAAAATCTGTTCGAGCAGGTATTTTCTTACCCTTTTCCTCTCCGTGCATTTTTTCGCTTTATCGATTCTTAAAGAGATCTCATTTGTTATTCCAGGTTCATAAAGATCTTCGAAGGGGATACGATTGATTCTATGATGAAACAGTTTGGAAAGTGAAACAGTTTGGAAGGTGAAACAGTTTGGAAGAGAAGAACAATCTCTGCAACCTTAACTCCTACAAGCACTCTGGTAAATTCATACTTGTGTTATTGTTTTCGCTCTTGAACCAAATGATTGTTATTTAGTTGATTGACTAGATGTACTGGATTGTAATTGAGAGCTTGATGATTTTGGTTGAAAATGGATACTTGAGTTGGGATGTATTGAGCAAAGTTAATTGGGGAAATGTGGTTACTTTATATATTTTGTTAATTGTCTACATATATTGCCCTGTATTGTTGAACTTGGATGTTATTGACTGGATTCTAGAATAGAAGATTATTATGTTTCTCAACGCATAAAATTGGATTGAAATTGATAGTCTTCAAAAGAATTACTACTGTGTGTGTTTTGTGTATATTCTTAGCTTTTTTGTACTAGCAATTGTGATTGATTTGTGTCTAGTTTCTCTAATACAAATTTCGAAGTGACTGGTTGCACTAGACTGAAGTTTTAATCTTTCGTTGTGACTTTAGGTCTTGCAAACAAGAAGACTGTGACCATCCAGCAAGAGGAACAAGCTAGTTGTTGTCCTCGCCACGACAAAGACCAAGAAGCTACAAATCAAAAAGGAAATCATTTTTGGAGACTGCAAGTATGAGAGTATTTAGTATTTTCAGGTTGGTTTGTTCCATTAACTTTCATTATTCTTTCCATGTATCATGTGTTGCTTGTTGAATCACTTTCTTTGTCTCCTTGCTGAACAGATTTTAATATGGACGAAATAGCTTGGAGATGTAGTGGTGCTTGGAAGACTAATTTAGAATTCTAGCTTGAGAAATTATGTACAATTTTTCTCAATTTACATGTTGTAAAACCAATTTTGAAATAAATAATACCACCACATTCTATTTTCAGTTTTGCAAACCACAACATGCTATATGTATGCACAATCTCAAATATGTATTGTATACAACAATCTGCTTTATTACATTTCCTGTGAATACTGTATAAAAATACAAATACGTAAATGTATTTATAATTGCAGAAAATAAATATATAATAGCAGAAAATAAACGCTATTAAAAACTTTATAATTGCACTAAATTAATCGCTATTGTAATTAAATCTCTTATAGCATTACCAAAACCGCTATGTAAAGTGTCTTATCTATTATAACGGGCGTAGATAGAGCGTTTACTAAACCGCTATAATAGTGATATATAGCGTTTATCGGGCGCTATAAATACTCGAATTTCTTGTAGTGACTGCGTGAATCTAAATAGACACAAAGAATTTGTCTCCGAAAGCATGCCTTCAAATCCGCATCATCGCCATTTCCCACGGCTGATTTCCCATCATCAACTTTTGCTTCTTGTCTCATTTCTCCTCTTTGTTCATCGGTCAGATTCATTCCTGACTTGATCATCCATGGAGGCAAGACTTTCAGACTACAATCTCCACCTTTAGATTTGACATCTTCTGTTCCTTCGCCAAGGTTAACCTCAACCTAACCATGTAAATTAGATTTAATGAATCAATTTCATTTCAAAATACATTAATGACACTTGTAAACTAATAATCACCTCTGTCTCTCCGAGAAATGGCATTGGTGTTGAACCGGACCCGTTCTGACCTCCAAGGATCATTCGGATTTTCACGAGTAGCCTTAGCTGCACGAGCTTCCCATTCAGGAAAAAGGTCGAACTTAGGAACCGGTAGGTCTTTTACCCTATTTATTTGATCCATCAGAGGTTTCATTTGAACCTGCAATATATTTCCGGTAAAACCTCTATAAATTAATATACACACATAAACTAGAGTAAAAACTTTATTGATAAACCAAAAGTCATAAAATTAATTGTTGTGAAAACAAATCAATTTCTGTTTACTCAAATTTTCATTGAAACCGAGCCGCTAAAACAGTATACACAAACCTCAAATTTCTGAAAAAAATCTTTCTTTTTCCTCCTTCTTCGGAAGCTAGTTTGTTACATTCCACAACAAGTTCACGATTGCAATTTTCACAACGGAAAGAATCGTCTTCCATCGAAATTAAACTCAGGGCGTCAAGTGCACTATACCTATATCAGAAATGAGAATCAATTCATGTTTAGTGAACATTATCAATACAAATCATAAATGTAAAAATATTGTAACATAAAAGAGTAGTGGACTTTACTTTCTTCTGCATTTAGGACAAACATACTCCTGAACAGTATGTTGGAAATAAAAACTTTAAGGAGATGGAGAATGTGTTTGAGAAATTTGGGAGAGAATAGAAATTTTAAGAAGTAGAAGATTTTATTACTTAGACTTTTTCTTGGAAGGATTTGGTTACAAATGAAGGTGGAAGGAGGTATTTATAGCCTCCAAAATACAAAAATATCTAAAATATTAAAATCCTAAATCTAGAGAATTCTTAACATTATTTTACAACAATTATCTAGATAATTTCATAGAAATCTCTAGATTTTTATTTTCTACACTTATCTAGAACATTATAAGGAGGTGGAGTTTTTAGATATTTCTAGAGAGAACTTCTAGAATATGGATTTTGGGTTTGGATCAACATTAGATTATTAGCCCAATTTATACTTGATCCAAAAAATAAGTTTACCTTTCAACACCCCCTCTTAAACTTGATTTTGCTACTCCAAGCAAACTCCTCATTTTGATAAAGTCTTCGCGCTTAAGTGACTTGGTGAAAATATCAGCAACTTGATCATTTGTCTTCACATACTCCAATTGTACTTCATTCTTGGTGACACACTCTCTGATGTAGTGATAGCGTGTGTCAATGTGCTTACTTCGATCATGGAAGACTGGGTTCTTCGCCAAAGCAATTGCTGACTTGTATCCACAAATATCTTCGTTGGCTCCTTTTGTGACAAACACAAGAAGTGGCTGCAACGTACTCCGCTTCGCAAGTAGAAAGAGTTACAATCGGCTGCTTCTTCGACATCCATGTGAAAGTCGTATCTCCAATATAGAATACGAAGCCACTTGTGCTCTTTCGATCATCTACGTCGCCTCCCCAATCGCTATCGCTATATCCAACAAGCTTGTAATCGTTAGAGCTAGAGTAATACAAGCCAAAGTCTATAGTACCTTTGATATAACGAAGGATCCTCTTAGCCGCCTTGAAATGAGTTGTTGTTAGATGCTCCATGTAGCGAATAACAACTCCGACCACATATAAGATGTCAGGCCTTGTACACGTCAAGTAGCGTAGACTTCCTACCAAACTCTTAAAGAGTGTTGGATCCACATTTTCTCCCTCTTCATGCTTTGATAACTTGGCTCCACATTCCATTGGCGTATTAACTGGGTTTGAGTCATCCATCTTGAACTTCTTAAGTACCTCCTTAGCATAGCCTTCTTGAGTAATGAAGATTCCGTTGTCTTCTTGCTTAACTTCAATCCC
Organism: Draba incana; assembly: GCA_963576765.1. NCBI lineage: Eukaryota > Viridiplantae > Streptophyta > Magnoliopsida > Brassicales > Brassicaceae > Draba > Draba incana. The sequence continues at coordinate 34,016,724 of OY755212.1, read as the reverse complement.
AAGATAGTAAGACATCAATCCAATGTCCGTCATCTCGAACTCTTTCGTCATCTCCATCTTGAACTCCTCGAACATTCTTGGATTGCTACCGGTGAATATCAAGTCATCTACATATAAGCATGTGATCAATATATCTTTGTTTTGAGTTTTGATATAGAGTGCATGCTCATATGGACACTTGATGAAGTTTTTCTCCTTGAAGTACTTATCAATTCGAGTGTTCCAAGCTCTTGGGGCTTGTTTTAAGCCATATAGCGCTTTCTTCAACCTTAGGACCTTGTCTTCTTCTCCCTTGACTATGTAGCCTTGCGGTTGCTCAATGTAAACTTCTTCTTCAAGATCTCCATTTAGGAAGGCTGATTTGACATCCATTTGATGTATCTTCCAATTGTTTTGAGCCGCCAATGAAATGATTAGTCAAACAGTTTCTAAGCGAGCCATAGGAGCGAATACCTCATCATAGTCGATTCCGGCTCTTTGACTATAGCCCTTTGCCACCAATCTTGCCTTGTGCCTTTCAACTTCTCCTTTAGAGTTCTTCTTTGCTTTGTACACCCACTTCACACCGATCGCCTTGTGCCCATTTGGAAGTGATGCTAACTCCCAAGTATCATTCTTTTGTATCGCCTTGATTTCTTCATCCATTGCATTTCGCCATGTCTTCTCTTCCATAGCTTCTTGGAAGTTCATGAGCTCACAATCCGCAAATAGACAAAATAAGGTAAGATTGTCTTGGTTTTCAGTTTTACCTCATAAAGCTCTTGTATACTCCTAAAACGTGGACTCCTTTCACTTGAGCTTTCATCTCCTTCAGAACTAGGTGTTGGTGAAGTTGGTGGTGTAACAGGCTCCTCTCTTGGTTGCTCCAAGTCTTCTTCTTCAAGATATGGAAAGAAGTTGTAATCTTCACTATTTGATATCCAATCCCATTCTCCTTCTTCATCAAAGATGATATTTCTACTGGTGATTGTCTTCTTTGTATTAGGATCGTAGAGCTTGTAGCCTTTGGAGTTGGCGTCATAACCAATGAAGATGTACTTCTTGCTTTTATCATCTAGTTTGCTCCGTTTCTTGTCTGGCACATGAGCAAGAGCAATGCTTCCAAAGACTCTTAGATGAGAAACCCCGGGCTTCCTTCCACTCCATGCTTCTTGTGGTGTTTTCCCCAAAACACTCTTTGTTGGAGATCGGTTTGAAAGATAAACCGCACATGCAACTGTTTCTGCCCAAAACTCCTTTGGTAGTTTCTTAATTTTTAGCATGCTTCTCGCCATCTCAATGATTTTTCTGTTCTTCCTTTTCGCTACTCCATTTTGTTGAGGGGATCTCGGCACCGTCAGCTGTCTTCGAATGCCATTATCTTCACAATACTTTAGAAATTCTTTGGACGTGAACTCTCCTCCACGGTCAGATCTCATGGCTTTGATCACAAGGTCACTTTCCTTCTCGACATGTGCTTTAAACTTTTTAATGTTTTCAAAAACTTCTGATTTCTCCTTTAAAAGGTAAACCCATGTTTTTCTTGAAAAATCATCTATAAAGAGAAGGAAGTAGTTATTTTTACCGAGTGCTTTTGGCTTGATTGGACCACACACGTCTGTGTGTATGAGTTTCAGCGGCTTCCGAGCTCTTGTACTTGACTCCTTTGGAAAACCCATTTTGAATTGCTTTCCAAGTAAACACCCTTCGCACACTTGATTTGGATGGTTGATGCAAGGCAAACCTCTCACCATTTCTTTCTTGGAAAGTAGCTCTAATCCTCCAAAGTTGAGATACCCGAATCGAAGATGCCAAAGCCATGGCTTCTCTTTATAGCAAATCTTGAGACATTGTGCGATGTCACTTTGAATGTTAAGAACAAACATTCGGTTTCTTGACATCGGCACCTTGGTAATTAATGAGATTGCTTCCTTGGTCTCTTATAGAAAGGTGATTATCTTTTAATCGAATATCATAACCTTTCTCTAAGAGTTGTCCAAGGCTCAAGATGTTGGTCTTCATGCTTGGAATATAGTAGACGTTGGATATAAATTGATGATCTCCATTCTTCAAACGGATGAGAATATTTCCTTTACCTTTCACCTCCATCTTCGATTCATCTCCTAAAGCCACATTTCCTTTCACCGATTCATCAAGCTCCACGAACATGCTTCTTCGGCCGCACATGTGATTGCTTGCACCACTATCAAGGAACCACTTGTGGTTTTCTTCCTTTCCATCATTCTTGCAAGCCATCAACAACATATCTCCTTCGCCGCTTCTTTCTTCAACATAGTTTGCCTTCTCTTCAACTCTTTTTTTGTGAGAAGCTTTACATTCGGAAGCATAATGTCCAAACTTCCCACAATTATAGCATTTAACATTTGACTTGTCGTACCTTGGTTTTGGATTTCCTCTCCCACGACCTCTTGACGAGCTTTCTCCTCTTTGGTAGGTGTTTTCTTCATATGGTCTCCAACCTCGTCCATTTCCATATCCACGACCTCGTCCTCGGAATTGGCCACCACCACGTCTTTGTTGGCTTCGACCGCTTTCTTATTTAGTTTCATCAATCCGCATCTTGAGTACTTGGTCGACGATATCTTCCTTTTTCTTCTTCTTTTCTTCATACGCTTGTAGGGATCCAAGAAGTTGCTCCATTGTCATATTCTCCAAATCTTTTGTTTCTTCGATAACGGTGACAATATGCTCAAATTTTTGATCCAATGATCTAAGAACCTTTTCCATGATTCTTACTTCGTCTAACTTCTCTCCATTTCTTTTTAGGTTATTAGTCACCATTAAGACCCTTGAGAAATAATCGGAGACGAGTTCACCTTCCTTCATTTGCAACGCTTCAAATTCTCCTCTTAGAGTTTGAAGACGTACCTTCTTGACTTGTTCCGCACCCTTGTAAGAGGTTCGAAGCTTCTCCCACGCTTCTTTGCCCGACTTTGCTCCCGCGACCTTCTCAAACGTTTCTTCATCTAATCCTTGATAGATTAGACAGAGAGCTTTCTTGTCTCTCTTCCTTGAGTCTTTCAAACTGTCCTTTTGAGTTTGAGATACACTAGCTTCGTTCTCCGGTTCAACAAAGCCTTTATAACGACTATCTCCCACACGTCATGTGCTCCTAGAATCGCCGTCATCCTTAGACTCCAATTGCCATAGTTGCTCTTTGTAAGCATCGGGACTTGGAAGGGAATGCCATTACTCGTCATCTTTAGGAACTTAAGGCTCTGATACCACTTTGTTGGAAATATAAACTTTAAGGAGATGGAGAATGTGTTTGAGAAATTTGGGAGAGAATAGAAATTTTAAGAAGTAGAAGATTTTATTACTTAGAACTTTTCTTGGAAGGACTTGGTTACAAATGAAGGTGGAATGAGGTATTTATAGCCTCCAAAATACAAAATATCTAAAATATTTAAATCCTAAATCTAGAAAATTCTTAACATTATTCTACAACAATTATCTAGATAATTTCATAGAAATCTCTAGATTTTTATTTTCTACACTTATCTACAACATTATAAGGAGGTGGAGTTTTTAGATATTTCTAGAGAAAACTTCTAGAATATGGATTTTGGGTTTGGATCAACATTAGATTATTAGCCCAATTTATACTTGATCCAAAAATTAAGTTTACCTTTCAACACAGTATTCTTATCTTCGTGTTCATCTTTTAGCTTTTTCCTAATCCGGTGCAGTTTCAGTCGAACAATATCATATATCTGTATAAGAGAGAGACGTGATAATATAGATGCAACACAACAAATTAAACTAAAATTAAGAAAGAAAAAAAAATTATTAGGGACATGGAAACATACCTGTGAATAATGGAGATATCAATACGATTGATGGGAGAACTTCTTAAATTTGTCCTCTGCTTGGCCATTAGTTGTAGCAGCCACTGTCTTTGGCGTTGTGCGCTTTGCAGCCTATTGGAAAGATTTGAGAATCAATATAACAAACAATCAAACATAAAAACATGGTGAAAAACTACATAAGACTATGTTTTTCAAATCATTGTTATAATCTTATTTATCATAAGACTAGAAGAGTTCTTGTCAAACCTCTTTCTTTTGGTGACGCGTGACGAATTTTTCTTCTTCAAAGTGTCTCATTATTCTTCGAATTTGCGTGGCGCCCAATTTCAAATCCGTAGCCAAGTCTTCTTCACTAATCCATTGACGTCTTTAGTAGACGTAGAACAAAAGAAATAACACATATGAAAGTCAATGAAAACATAAATAACCAACACGTTTTTTGAATTCAAGAAAATTTGTTTCTAGCTTTAGTTGGTGTCAAAATTAGACTTTTTTGGTGGATAGAAATCGAAGAGATGCATAGAACAAACCTCGTAAGCGCGTTCAACACGACAACAGCAATTCCTCTGTCAATTTTTGCAGATTTCTTCTGATCATTGCTTTTTGTTATATTATCATCATAGAAACTCATTGCTACAAGCCTCACCAGCCTAAAAAATCAATGTACTTATATTGCTCTATGTGTGTGTGTGTGTGATTTAGACAGAAACGAAAAAAAAGTTGTATAGTGTTTAGAGAGTTAATTACTCGATGAATGGCTTGACCACCACGGTTGTCTTCACCGGAACTGATATTTCCATGGACTTAAGCAGATACTTGAATTTACTAGTATTAGGTTTTGTGTTTGATACGAACTCTGCATAATTTGATACATAAGATTACTTTTCATATAGAGAATAAGGAAAACCAAGAACTTGGAGGGAACCCAATTTCAAAATACACTCGTAAATAAACCCAATCAGGTAATTACGAAGAGGAATTCGAATTTATCATCTCAGAAATACAATCAAGCCGGTTCTTAGGGTTTGGAAACAGTGCGACACACGAAAATTAGGGTTTATACGTTCAGAGCGATCAAGTCCTCAGTTCGAAGCAACAATTGAAATCTAGTTTAATCACATCTCTCTACTTCGAGAATACAAAGAGGAAAAATCGACGAACACTAGCAGAGCGAGAGAGAAAACGACAAATTGAAGAAGACTTCTGATGTGTGTAGCTTTTTGTCCGAACGTCAAAGGGCATTAAAAAGATATTTGACACATTAATGGGTGGGTCGGCCCAATATTATTAAAGGCCCAATAAGGAAACAATTATTAGAAAAGAAAAATTAAATAAACAAAAAAGGAGTATGTGGCTGGGGACAATACTAGCGTATTCGTTAGTGTCTATATGGATCGCAATTAAACTAATCCCATACATCTCTATACAACTAATCCCATACATCATGACCTACAGATTATTTTCTTTCCTATAAAAAGACAGAATAAATTGTATCTACCCTCGTTTCAGTCTAAATGCATAATCCATTCCCTCTTCTCTTTTTTTTTCTGTTGCTAGTAGAATTCATTTTCGCTTGGACTCAAACCACACTTTTAGAGAACATTTGTTTTTAGCAACAGAAAAAAAGCAAGAGGAAACTAAACGAGGAGATCACCTACAACCCTTCGCCAAGAAAAAAAATAAAATAAAATACCAAACATTTTACACTTTTTCAAGCAATCGCATCAAAAATCATAATAATATACAACGAATTTGATTGGTAACATAATCAATAGTAAAGTAGCAAAAAACTTTATGGTGTTAAAAAATATAATGGTATAAAAAGAAGTGGTACAAAGATAGCAATACAAATATAGATAATATAAAATCAAAGTAAGAACATGAAACTTTATGGTGTTATATGAAAGATAATGGGAATAAAATGAAGTGGTACAAAGATACCAATACAGATATAGATGACACAAAATTATAGTAAAACATGAGTCTGATTGGTAACAATGTAACAGTACAAATAGCGATATTATAATCAGGGCCGACCATGAGTTCTAATGGGCCACAAGTTAAAAAAAAATATATGGACTGCTTTATTTTTTCTAAAAAATTCTAAAAATAAAAACAGTATTGAGTTTAGACATATTATAAGAGAAATATTAGGTTTTAACTACTAAACTAAAGAAACTTATATAGATTTAGGGGCCAATTTTTTTAAAAAAATATAAGGGCTACAAGCGGATGCTTTGTCCGCTTGCCCTCAAGGCCGGCCTTGATTATAATCACAAATAGTAATACAATGACACAATGTAACGCTATTATTGAGAATTATAATATTACTATTTGTACTGAATAGTAGTATCACTATCATTTTGTGTCATCTATAATTGTATTACAAATAATGATATCATAATTAATGAACTTTACGAATATGATGATACGCTATATTAACAATCATTGTACGTTGTAATATAGTTCATTGTGTCATTGTGTCATTGCAATATAGTTCATCAAATATCGTCATAACACCACGCTATTGAGAAGAAAAAAAAAATTTAATTCACTTAACGAAAACAGAAACACAACCCTCACAAATCTCTAACATCAAACATCTTAGCTATTTTGCTAATGTTAGATGGGAACTTGACAATTTTCGTAAAAGTTCAATGTTTGTTTTTTAACCACTAAGGCGTTTAACATTACGTACTAAACTACAATGCTAAGTTTCAAAAAAAAAAAAAAAAAAACTACAATGTTAGATGGGAACTTGACAATATACCCAAAGTCCCAAACTTTTACTACAAAACAAAACCATTTAAAAAGAAATATTTTTCACATCAATCCAAAATAGTCCCACTCAATGATTTTGCATCTTACGAGTGTGCATGACAAACGCCATTCAATTATCACACCCATCTTTGGATCAAGATGTATGATTGTATCTATCCACATTTTTTTCATTTATCCAACTACCAAATTTAATACTGTTTTCAATTTCACTTTCTCCTCCAAAAACTAATTTAAAATAGAAGTATTTGTTAGCTTATTTTCTTTCTAATGAAACCTACTTTACTCTTTCTTCATTTCTACCTAAAAGGAAACTCCATTGTTGCTGAATCCAAAAATGAAACTCCAAATCTTCTTCACTACAATCTTCTTATTTCTATCAACTCCTGAACCGGTTTCAGCTAACCGGTATGGTTTTCTCCAGTGTCTCTCTCTCCGGTTAAACGATACCAACATCGTCTCAAAAGTCATACACACACCAAACGACTCTTATTTCTCCTCACTCTTATCTTCATCAATCCAAAACCCGAGATTCTCTTCTCCTAAATCACCTAAACCGGTTCTAATCCTAACTCCGGTTCAACCTTCAGATGTTCAATCGGCGGTTAAATGCTCACGCCGGTTCGATATCCACATCAGAACCCGAAGCGGAGGACACGACTACGAAGGTCTCTCTTCCGTCACACACAACAAACCCTACGTAATCCTCGATCTAAGAAATCTCCGGTCTATCACATTCGACGTCGATAACCGGTCGGTTTGGGTCCAAACCGGAGCTACCATCGGTGAATTATACCACGAGATCGGCATAAAAAACCGAACTTTAGCGTTTCCGGCCGGAGTTTGCCCCACCGTCGGCGTCGGAGGACATTTTAGCGGCGGTGGTTACGGTACTCTGCTTAGAAAACACGGTTTAGCCGCCGATCACGTCACAGACGCGCGTGTGGTCGACGCGCGTGGTAGGGTTCTTGGGAGGCAGGAAATAGGTGAAGACTTCTTCTGGGCGATACGTGGAGGTGGTGGATCAAGCTTTTGCATTGTGCTTTCATGGAAGATCGGTTTAGTCGATGTACCGTCGAAAGTAACGGTTTTTAACGTCACGAAATTCTCAGAACAGAGTAGTGTAAAGATTATTAATCGTTGGCAATACGTGTCTGATAAAGTCGATGATGATTTCTTCGTAAGAGTTATGTTACAGAGATACAAGAACATGGTTCGAGCTTCGTTTCCTGGTTTGTATCTTGGTCCGGTTAAGGATTTGCTGGAATTGGTTAACCGGGAATTTCCGGAGTTAGGTTTGGTGGAAAAAGATTGTCAAGAAATGAGTTGGATTGAGTCTGTGGTTTGGTTTGCGGAGTTAGGAGACGAATCATCGATCGATGTTCTTAAAGAACGAACACAAGCTTCTTTAGCTTTCAAGGCTAAATCAGATTTTGTCCAAGAACCGATACCGGAGATTGCGATTTCGAAGATTTGGAGAAGTTTGCAAGAACAAGAAGCAGAGTTAGCTCAAGTGATTTTCACTCCATTTGGTGGTAAAATGAGTGAGATTTCGGAAAACGATACGCCATTTCCGCATCGTAAAGGGAATGCATACGAGATTCAGTACTTGAATTACTGGGGAGGAGGAGAAGAGAAAGAGAAGTATATAAGATGGGTAGAGAGAGTTTACGATGAAATGAGCGAGTTTGTGGCGAAATCGCCGCGAGGAGCTTACATAAATTTAAGAGATCTTGATTTGGGAATGTATGTTGGAGTTAAGAAGAGTAAGTACGAGGAAGGGAAGATTTGGGGAGTGAAGTATTTTAAGAGTAATTTCGAGAGATTAGTGAGAGTTAAGACGAGTGTTGATCCTTTTGATTTCTTTTGTGATGAACAGAGCATTCCTACTATGAGATCTCTTGAAGTTATTTGAAAAGAAGTAAAGTGTCCTTTTTGTTTTTTGTTATGTAAATGTGATCTTGTCAACTTTAGATTAGAATGAAACTGTAAATCAAAACGTTGAATGTTAAGTTAGAAAGGGCCTTTTAGTATATATAGTCAATAATATTAAAGGGCCTACGAAGAATGAGAGGGAGATCTTTTTGGCTTATGAAGTAGTAAAAAATATATCAAAAGGCCCACATCGTTTATGCAAGAAGAAAAAGTTGTGTATAAATAATGACGGAGTCGACTAACTGATTGTCCCTTCGGGAACATCTGATAAAATTGAAACGATAGAGAGAAGATTAGCATGGCTTTTGCGCAAGGATGACTCACACAAATCGAGAAATGGTCCAAATATTTTCCTCATCTCTAAGATCGTGTGTCTGAATTGGTGCTTGTGTTCGAAGCAAACGTTGCTGGTTCCTAGTGGTAGATTCTGGATCCAATTTTTTAATTATAGACATGTTTAGCAGGAAGAGGTTCGTTCTTCCACCTCTAAAGTAATAATGAGAAAACATGATAAATTCAGTTTTAGATCCAAACCATTCTTACGATTTTCCAAGATCTACTAAAAGAGTTGGATCCATACATGTTCATCATTCACCAAGCAATTAGGTGAAATTTGAAGGACGGAACAAGGATATTGAAATAGAAATACTTCATGGATTCAACATAAACATTGTGTGCATGGTGACTTAAGGAGCAATTTTTCATAAATTTTGTACGTCGTTTCCTTGGTAGTAGAGGATATGTTACCCAAATCTAATCACATACTTCGACACGGCGTTACGGTTACTTGAACGTGAAGTAAACCAATAGAAGCAACAATAGAGATTAAAGTCAGAAGCAATCGTATATAGTGGTCATGGACTCAGATATGTTGATGAAGACCATTGTAATCTCTATGCGTAAATCCAACACCTCCAATCCTAACTAATAACCATAAATCAAAGATTCTTTCTTCAATTTTAATAATAAAATTTTGTTACTTCAACTAGAAAGTTGTCCACAATCTCTCTAGAATTCAGTTTTTGATAATACTTGTGACATATCAGAAACATAATATTATTTCCCATGTGTACTCAGGGGCGGATCCAGAAACATTTTTAGTATGGAGCACAAACACAATATTTGATAACATAAAATATTTAAAATTATGTGATGGTATTTAAATCTCCAAAGAACTAATGTTAAACAAAACATTCTCACTGATTTGAAATATTTTTATATATAAGAAAATAAATAATGTATTTAAAATACATAATATACATTATCATAAAATAGTTTTATATACTAATAGATTTTAAAATATTTTGGTAATATATTAGAACACAGATTGTATGATTTACTTTAATGGATTTAATTAATTTGTTAAAATGTATACTTGAAAATGAAAATAAAAATAAAAAGAAAAAGGTATAAAAAGCATCCAATCAAAAGAAAGGGTAAAAAAATGGAGGAACGACACAAAAATGGAGTATAATATAGCAATTGTGGTTACTGTTTAAAAAACAAATAATAAATAGAGAATAAAAAAAATTGTGGCAAGCACAAAATAAATAATAAATAAAGAGAAGAGTTAATTGTTGTTAAGAAAGCCAGTGCTGGGCATCGAACCCATAACACGAAAAACAAATGGGGAAATAACTAACCAACTCAACTGATGATTCTATTAGTAACTCATCAATATTTTATAAAAATCAGTATGGGGCACGTGCCCCACTTCCTTCAACGAAGATCCGCCCCTGTGTGTACTTACAATATCTTCCAAGTCGATGAGCCAACCATAGTTATATAAATTTTAGACTATTTTCCGATCTGTGTGTCATTCTTATGTATAATCCATGCTGTTATTTCTTGTATGTCTAATTTTATGAGATGATCAAAAAATGATATAATAACCATGTGAAGAAGATCATCATCTTCCTGTATACAACAACGTCTAAATTGATAGAACCCTGGCCGGCTTGGATCAAGAGACTAAGGAACCGGACGAGCCGCATGAACCCGAGGAGCAGCTTGAACACGTTGAGGTTCTTGAAGACGCTAAGGCATTAGAAATTCCGAGTGGACCGATGACTAGGTCGCGGACAAGGCAACTCAACCAAGCCGTCTCTATGCTTGTGTTGAGTCTAAACGGCCAACTTCCTTTAGTTGCTCGTCAAACCACTTTGGTTATGATTCGAGCCGAAGAAGGATGATGATGGGAGGTGTGCGGACTTGTACTCTTTTTCCCTCTCTTCGGTTTTTCCCTTTGGGTTTTTCGAAAGAGGTTTTTAATGAGGCAAGTGTGCACACTTTTTCATAGCCCCATTGTCATGATTTAGGCCATTTCTTTAAGCCCAATAAGATGATTTTCGTGGCCCACTTATTTTATCCTTTATTTTTAATTTTTACTTATGATTTTTGCATGTTAAGTGTGAGTGTGTTCACACTTGAGAAAACCTTTCAAACTTGTCTTTAATGCTTTGTTATTTTCTATGTTGTTTGCATGATCTTGCATGTCTCTTCATGCAAGCACATGCAAGCACTCTCCCTTTCTTATATAAGGAGGTCAATCCTCATGAATAAAACTCATCAACCTTTTTATTATCAAACTCTCTCTAAATCGTTGATCAAAAATCGTGTTTGTGCGTAATATCAAACACATCTCTTTCTCTTCTCTGTGTGTCATATCAAAGATTAGATCGAGCCTCGTAGTCCAAGAGACTTTCATCTCTCTTGTGAAGTACACTTCATTCCATTCCCGTCGTTCGTTCATCATAGTTCCGATCATCCGTTCATCCTCCATCTCAAATTTCATCCATATTCATCATTCCGCACCATCCAAAACCATTCGAAGAGATCTTCGGGCATAGATCCTTACGAGGAGTCTATCATAAATGGAGTTTGGTCTAGTTACGTTTTAAAAAAGGGGGTGTTATGAAACATATGGACTTCGACTCACAACATTTATCGTCGGAAAAAATGTTATGCTATGTAATTTTATTTAATATAAAAACGATATTTTATTACTCAAATTCGAGGTGGTAAAGTGGTGGGACAAGAGACACCGGAAAAGAACACCCAACAAAATTAACAGGCAAAATTTTAAAATAAGTTTTAAAATGCAAAAAAATAAATGTTACTTTTCAGCCGAAAAGAAGTAAACGGCAAACGAAGAAAAACACGTTATCGTGGAGGAAATATTCAGAACGTATTTCAATTAAAGCCACACAAATAAGAACCCTTCATTATCAACTTTGACATCAACGGAACATAACAATAATGGTCTTTTTTTTGTTGCTTTATCACACACACACATCATTTTCTTTCAATTTCAACTGAAGGGTTTTATGGTTTGTGCTTAGACTTATTGTATCCTAAACATTGGCCATACCACATGATTTGCATATCTCATATTATATATGTTGAAAATTGCAAGTATTTTTTTGATAAAAGAAAATTGCAAGTATTGTGTACCTAAACACGACTACTCCATTCGCATGTGCTAAAAAACGGTACTAAACTCGTCAAGAACCCATGCATCTTATCTTGGAAATTTAGTTTTCCCTTAAAACGTATATTGTTCATAGAAAATATAGTATTCCCTTTATTTGTCTATTGGAGCTTATTAAAAGTCCTAAGAAGACTTAAAGTCAGAAACATCAAAGATGAAAAGTGAAATGAGTGTACAAAACTACAATATACAACGTAATATTCATATAGTAAAAGAAAAATAATGCCTCACATCTCTGATTTTAATGGCTGATGCAACTTCCTAAATAATAATTCAGAATGTCTAGTCAATTTTGTTCATTCACATGATCATTTATGTTGAAATAGAGGAAATACATAAAGAGAGATCTATATATATACAGTCACGTTGTCTAAAGTCTTCTCTATGAACTTTTCTTTCCTCATCCACAAGTCCCACAAACACAATTGGATTACATTACCAACTTTGACCATTGACTTATAACAATCGAAAATAAAAATAAAAATAAAAATAAAATTAAATGAAACCAACAGCTCAGTATAATAGCATTGATTAGTAAATTTTTACGCTAAAGTCTTTTGACAATTATTAAGGGCATGTCCAACGTGGGGAGAAGAGGAGAGACGGTTCTCAATTGAGAACTTGAAGAATCTTTGACACTTTTTTTTAGAAAGAAATTATTTCACAAATGAAGTCATGTGATTGGTTAGGTTTTATTTTGTAACATAAAATTAAATAAATAAATAAATTATACTAGTAATACTAATATAATATACATGAGAAACTCAAAAGTGTGTGACCATCGGACAGGGTCTAATCACAAAACAGATAAAAAATTTAGAATAGTGGACCGTACGGTTATTGTGCAAAAAAATTGTAAAAAAATATGATCATCGATCGTCTTCATGCGGTTGGTTATAAATAAACCCGGATAAGTACAGAACAGAGATAAGCAACAACACGAGCCCCAAGAAAAGATCCCATTTCTCCACAATGCTCACGACACGACAATCCACCTTCCTCTCTCTCATCTTCTTCCTCTCTCTACCTCTCTTCTCTTCCTCTCAACAATCTCCTTCTTCAAATCCCGTCTACAACACTTTCCTCAAATGTTTCTCCGACAAGACCAAATCTCCACAAAATGTCTTTTCTCAAACAAATCCATCTTTCTCCTCCGTTCTACGCGCATACATTCGAAATGCAAGATTCAACACTTCCTCTACACCAAAACCCACAATCATCATCACTCCTCGCTCCGATAGCCACGTCAGCGCCGCCGTGACCTGCGCAAAACCCCTAAGTTTCGTCTTCAAGATCCGAAGCGGAGGTCACGACTACGACGGTCTCTCTTACATCTCCGATAAACCGTTTTTCATCCTCGACTTGTCGAATCTCCGTGACGTCATTGTTAACATCGCCGACGAATCGGCGTGGATCTCCACCGGAGCAACTCTCGGCGAGGTTTATTACCGGATCTGGGAAAAATCCAAAATCCATGGTCTTCCCGCCGGAATTTGTCCGACGGTTGGTGTCGGTGGTCATTTAAGCGGCGGTGGTTACGGTAACATGGTGAGGAAATTCGGTTTATCGGTGGATCACGTCGAAGATGCGAAGATCGTCGATGTAAATGGACGGATTCTAAACCGGAAATCGATGGGTGAAGATCTTTTCTGGGCGATAACCGGAGGAGGAGGAGGTAGCTACGGCGTCGTTTTGGGTTATAAGGTAAAGCTTGTTCCGGTACCGGAAACCGTTACGGTTTTCCGGGTTGAGCAGTATATGAATACCGGAGCGGTTGATATGGTTTACAAATGGCAATTCGTCGGTCCAAAAACGGACCGGAATTTATTTATGAGAATGTTGATTCAACCGGTTACGAGGAAGAAGGTGAAGACAGTGAGAGCTTCAGTGGTTGCTCTGTATTTAGGGAAAGCAAACGACGTCGTTTCGTTGCTTGCTAAGGAGTTTCCTGAATTAGGTTTAAAGAAGGAGAATTGTACGGAGATGAATTTGTTTCAGTCTGCTTTATGGTGGGATAATCGCCTAAATGCTACTACGACTGATCCTAAAGTGTTTCTTGATCGGAATCTCGATACGGCGAGTTTCGGTAAGAGGAAATCGGATTATGTAGCTAAAGAGATACCTAGAAATGGGATTGAGTCTTTGTTCAAGAAAATGATCGAATTGGGGAAAATCGGATTGGTTTTTAATCCGTATGGGGGGAAAATGGCGGAAATCGCGGAGGACGCGACGCCATTTCCGCATCGAAAGAAGCTTTTCAAGATTCAGTACTCGGTGAATTGGAAAGAATCGTCTCCGGAGATAGAGAAAGGTTTCTTGAATCAGGCGAAAGTGCTTCACGGTTTTATGACCCCGTTTGTAAGCAAGAACCCTAGAAATGCTTACTTTAATTACCGAGATGTGGATATCGGTGTGAACGATCACGGGGCGAATAGTTACAAGGAAGGAGAGGTTTACGGAAGGAAGTATTTCGGAAAGAATTTCGATCGATTGGTGAAGATTAAAACCGCGGTTGATCCAGGGAATTTCTTCAGGAATGAACAGAGTATACCTACCTTGCCAAGTAAGGCATAAAAAGATTATTTATCATTTGATATAAAGATTGGTTCACTCTGATGTAATGTTTTAGTGAAGCATTATAGATCAATTATTGTATATTGTATAGTTTCTTTGTTTCATGGAAACTCGACAATAAAATTTGCCTAGATTGGTTGTATTTACTATTTTGTAGTTACAAGTCAATTTTGTCTGGTGATGAAAACTAAATTCGAAAACGGTGATTGTTGAAAATTGTTACCTGCTTTTAAAATTTATGGTGGAAAATTAGTGTTTGGTTTGGGGGTAGTTGAGTATTTGTTCATGTGACCTGCATTTTTGTGTATTCAATGAGATAGTGTTGACTTTTAAGACCTGATTTGGTCGCAGTTGGAAAAGGATCGGTGGTGACTGAGCCTGGGACTGCGAGACGGTGGTCAAGGGTCGGAGGAGCCACCGTGGTTGCGACGGTGGTCTTACATGTCTTTGAGATTTTGTAATGATCAGAGCATTACTAGATTCACTACTTTTACATATGGCGAAGTTGATCTGGCAAAAGAATCGTTAGAGAAAGATTTGTTAAACCTTCAACAAAGGCTAAAGAGATGCATTGGCGATTAGTAGAAGCTAGACGTGGAAATCGTGGTCACGGTAAAGGTGGTCGCGGTATAGATGATTGTTGGCTAAATGAAACCATGAAGAAACCTTCTTACTAAATCGAAGCTGAAGACTCGGTTTATTAACTAGTTCATTTGCTATCTGTTTTTTTTTTTTTTAAAGATGCGAGATTTATGATTGATATATTATATGCTTTTAGTTTATGCAGTTATATCTATAGACATCAACATATAGTGTGATAAGATTGCCATATCTCTTCAAAAATGTTTAACTAAAGTATATACCTAAAAAAAGTTTCCCGTTTTTAGGAAGTGTATTCAATTTCGTATATACATGACTTTAAGTTCATGATGATATTTAATACATTTAAATTCTGAATAGTATTCAATATTGGATTGTCATATACATATTTGTTTATAATGGAAATAGACATAAGTAAATTTGACTTTTTACTAGGAAATGATCTAATTTGATTCGATTCGACCAAATTAGTAAAATATTCATAAAAATTAATCATCCTTTTAAATTTGGTCAAACAAAAAAGCTTCATTCTGGTTTTACGCTAAAGTATTTCATCTTTGAATTTCCTCCTTTCCTCTACGGTTTCCTAGACCAAATTAGAAAGAAGTTTGCCACCGACATCGTCTAATGCGACGACCATTGACTACTTAATAAAAGTATTTAATTACACTAGAATTAGAAATTCATTATACATTAATATGCAACGAATCAATCAAGATTTAGAATTAAAAATCTATTTCCATGTACCAAAAAAGAAAAAAATAATAATAATTGAGTTGTATGATTTACTATTACTAAATAGAAAACTAAATTAAAAAACATATCTTCTTCTCTGTCTTTCGGTTATAAAATAAGTACAAAGAAGAACCAAACAAATCCAAAAGAATCTCATTTTACAAAAATGATTACAACACAAACCTTCTTTATCTCTGTCTTCTTCTTCTTGTCTCTCTCTTTCTCCTCATTCGCTGCTCCTCCGTCGTCAGATTCCGTCTACGAATCCTTCGTACAATGCTTCTCCGACAAAACCAAATCTCCACAATCTCAAATCACACAAAACATCTTCTCTCAAACAAACCCATCGTTCTCCTCCGTTCTACGCGCATACATTCGAAACGCAAGATTCAACACTTCCTCTACTCTTAAACCCACCATCATTATCACTCCTCGCTCCGATAGCCACGTCAGCGCCGCCGTGATCTGCTCAAAAACCCTAAATTTCCAACTTAAGATCCGAAGTGGTGGCCATGACTACGACGGTCTCTCTTACATCTCCGATAAACCGTTTTTCATCCTCGACATGTCCAATCTCCGTGACGTCACCGTCGATATCGCCGATCAATCGGCGTGGATCTCCACCGGAGCAACTCTCGGCGAAGTTTATTTTCAAATTTGGGAGAAAAGCAAAATCCATGGTTTTCCCGCCGGAGTTTGTCCGACGGTTGGTGTCGGTGGTCATTTAAGCGGCGGTGGTTACGGTAACATGGTGAGGAAGTTCGGTTTATCGGTTGATTACGTCGAAGATGCGAAGATCGTCGATGTAAATGGACGGATTCTAGACCGGAAATCGATGGGAGAGGATCTTTTCTGGGCGATAACCGGTGGAGGAGGAGGTAGTTACGGCGTCGTTTTGGGTTATAAGGTAAAGCTTGTTCCGGTACCGGAAACCGTAACGGTTTTCCGGGTGGAGCAGTATATGGATTCAGGAGCGGTTGATATGGTTTATAAATGGCAATCGGTTGGTCCGAAAACCGATTCGAATCTGTTTATGAGAATGTTGATTCAACCCGTGACGAACAAGAAAGCGAAGACGGTTAGGGCTTCTGTGGTTGCTCTGTTTTTAGGGAGAGCGAACGACGCCGTTTCGCTTCTTGCTAAGGAGTTGCCGGAATTGGGTTTAAAGAAGGGAGATTGTATGGAGATGAGTTGGATTCAATCGGTTCTATGGTGGGATAATAACGAAAATGCGACTAAGACTGATCCGAAAGTGTTATTAGATCGGGAGCTCGATTTCGCGAGCTTCGGGAAGAGGAAATCGGATTATGTCGCGAGTGAGATTCCTAGAGATGGGATTGAGTCTTTGTTCAAGAAGATGATTGAGTTGGGGAAAATCGGTTTGGTTTTCAATCCGTATGGCGGGAAAATGGCGGAGGTCGCGGAGGACGCGACGCCTTTTCCGCATCGGAAGAAGCTTTTCAAGATTCAGTACTCAGTGAATTGGAAAGAATCGTCTCCGGAGATTGAGAAGGGTTTCTTGAATCAGGCTAAGGTGCTTTATAGTTTTATGACCCGGTTTGTTAGCAAGAACCCTAGAAATGCTTATTTGAATTACCGAGATGTCGATATAGGGGTGAATGATCACGGGGCGAGTAGTTATGAGGAAGGAGAGGTGTACGGAAGGAAGTATTTCGGCGAGAATTTCGATCGGTTAGTGAAGATTAAGACCGCGGTCGATCCAGAGAATTTCTTTAGAAATGAACAGAGTATACCTACCTTGAAAAGCAAGGCATAGTGATAAAAAAGATTTTACTTTTTTTTTTAATTTGATAAATGAAAAGGTTTGGTTTTGAATGAACCAATAATGTTTAGTGAAGGAGAATATAATTATATGATTTGGAACATTGTTTATTGTATTTCACAGTATTCAACAATAAGATTCTTTTTCATTAAGTTAAAAGCTTAAAATGGTTTGGTATTACTATTGATGATAGAAGTAGAAATTCAAAAACCGTTGATTGTTGAATTTAGCTACCTGATTTTGAAACTTGTGGCGGAAGTTGTTGAAATTAGGGCTTTGATTTTGAGTTGTTTAACAGATGTTGATTCTCTTGAGTAAATTTTGGATTATGTATAAACTGAATCGTTGACTGAAGCTGAAAAATCAAGGGGGTTGTGTTTTTTTAATCTATTTTGTAGATAGAGTCGTGTGTATTGTGGTACACACGTTGTCACGGACTATCTTTTCAATTTTAAGGATCAAATAATTTTTTTTTGTTTTATTTAAGAGTATTGACATGTATATACATGAAAAAAACTACAACTCAAAACTTAACCAAATAACCTAAAACTAATGACTATTATTTGGCCACATGGGTCAATTTTAGTTAGATACTTAATTATTAAATTTTTTTTGTTATTGAGCAAATTCACCCTTATTTTAATAATGCATGTGACAAAAGAACAAGGTATAGTTAATTGATTATGTCTGATTAAATTCAGTAAAAGTGGTTCAACAAATAATATATTTTTCAGCTTTTGTTTTAATAGTATATTTTTGAGGCTTAAACCACCACTTTCCAAGGAGGTTTATATGTGAATAATTCAAACAACAAAGTTAACCTCGACTATACTTTTCCAATGAAATTTGCAGAATATTTTCCCTTTATTGAAAGATATATACTTTTTTTTTTGTAAACTTAAGTATCAAGTTATATATATTTTTTTAACAGTAAAATATAACATTTTTGTAATTTTTTTTTTTTGTTAAATTTTTTGTAATTTATTTTCCATCTAAATTATTATATATTATGAGAACAATTACATAACCGATTTTACAGCGAACATTGATATATGTCTACGAAGATCAACGATATATGACTCTACATACACCATATTTATGATTGACCACTTAAGTTTTAACACACGAAGCCACGACAATGGATCTATTTGCACCACTTTAGAAAATTCTACTAAAATTGTCTATATTGATCCATATTATTTCAGAAACCCCATATCTCCCATAAAAACAAAACAAACAGGATACTGTCAAAGTAGGATTTTGAGCAAAAAAATCACACATATATATTAAAAAATCACACATAAATTCTTCTTCTTTCTTCTTACCAAATAAGAAAATGTGTGGTTAGGTATAAAATAAGGGTAAATCCGTCGGAAATCCGTCGGAATTCCGCCGGTTTTACCCTAATTTTTACCGCCCAAACACATCAGCTTAATTGAAATGGGCGGGAATGCGGAAAAAAAAACGCATTTCGTCGGAAATTTCCGACGGAATGCGTTTTTTTTTAATATCTTATAAATATTTGACATAAATTCTTATAAATTTAAATTTTCACAAATAAAATTACATTGTAAACTTAAAATTAAAAGTAAATTATAATTTTTATTTACAATTACATTGTTATTTTATAGTAGATTTATGGTTTACATGGGTCCGAGTTAATCAGATTGATCGAGCTATGGTTAGATTGATCAATTTAATTGAGTCTGAAAGGTTTATCCACTTAGATGGTAATTCTGTCCCGTTAAAAACACACCAAATAACAACACAAAAGCCATAGTAAAATCGGTAATGTAATGTTTTATTAATTAATATAAGTTTTGTATAATATATGTGTTATAGTTACTTATAAATAAAAGTTTTATAACTTTAAATAATTATAAGTAATGTTTAGGACTAAAATGCAAAAACACATAATATTTTGAAGTTTCATTTGAAGTTTACCATTGGAGAAGAATACACAAAAACTTCAAATTTATTTTTTATATATAATATTTTATTTTTCTCGGTATAAAATAAAATAAAAAAAGATAACTTAAATCATTGGAAATTGAAATATTTATTTTGAAGAGTGGTTAATCTGCTTCTGGATATTTCAATAGGTTAATTACATATAATTATCTTAATTCTTGCTCATACACCTATATTTAATTGCTTCTGAAAACGTAATAACTTGGTTTCATTATAACTTTTATAAGAGAATGTGTAAATGAATAAAAATAGAATAATTTTTTTTTTTCAATTTAAATAAAAAAAGGCATTCCGTCATAAATCCGTCAGAAATTTCCGACGGATTTATGACGGATACCGTATCCGTATACCTCATATCCGGTATACGGTATACGGTATACGATATCCGTCATAAATCCGTCGGAAATTTCTGACGGAATGCCTTTTTTTTTATTTAAATTGAAAAAAAAAACTCAATCCGTCATAAATCTGTCAGAAATTTCTGACGGATTTATGACGGAATGCGTTTTTTTTTATAAATTTTTTAAAACGTAAAATCCGTCGGAAAATGCCTTGTTTTCTTGTAGTGAGTGAACAAGTGCATGCATGTGCATATAGGACTAATTCCAATATTATTTAGTCAAATTATCGACTATTTGCTTAGGCTCAATGATCATTGTGTTATCTGATTATCTCAGGCGTGCCAAAAGCTCCGAGTGGCCATTGTATACACTTGCAAAGAGATACCTATGTACATACATTGAAGCACTAGGTTTTTAGAAAGTGGTCAATATGAAAATGCTTAGTCTCCAACAAGATCATGAGAGAACAGGTTTGCACTATTATATATTACCAAACCTCTTAATGATAAGAACCATGTAAATTCATAATTAATCAAATAGTCTTCCATTATGGTGTCAGTCTGGTCAATAGTGGACAATTTAATTATTAAACGAACACGCTCGGTGATTAGTTTAATGGATCACGCTTTATCCATAATCTGACTCTTACCATCCTTCCTTGCCTCCGTTGAGTAAGAGATAGAGATTTCATATCCAAGAGGGCGGCTTAGTGGAATAGTTGAATTTACATAGAGCTGGTGGACTTCAAAAATTAAGAGATCTATTAAATGTGTAAAGAGTTTTATGTAGTCAAAAAGATTAGTTGTAATTAACATCTTTTAAGAATCCAAATAATATCCTTGGTATTATAAAAAGTTGTGTTTAATGAATAAAACTTAACTAAATATGTGTCATCATAACACCAAATTTTGTTTACCAAAAAAAAATAAAAAAACAAAACACCAAATTTTAGTAGAATTTGATAATCAATGGTATATTTACTTTTCCAATAACAAGGTATAATTTAAAAGTATCAAATCAATATCAATAATATATTCCAACCAAAAAAATATCAATAATATATAAAAATCTGCAATAACAATATAATCTAAAAATTCTAAAAAACTTTAGCAGTCCATAGAATATGGGAATATATATAGCTTAATACACTCACATTCTAAATACGCCAATTTGGTTTGCTAGCCAGCAAAATATTGCGAACATTGAGGAAAAGATTTCGACTTTGCACTTGTCGAAGTAGACACCCATGCACAAAATCCGATAACAACCACCCAAATGGACCCACCGATTAAGATTCTAGGACCGATGACGAGAGTTCATTGACAAAACCTTAAACGACTTATGAATTTATTTATTTCGGGAACGTTTAACGAAATCCATTTAACCGCAATGCCAACCAAAGACGAGTCAAAGCCTATCCTCTTACTCCAACGAGAAGAAGACCGTCGGCTAAGAACCAATTCTTAAGTTAAATAAAAGTTTTATTTATTTCTTTTGAATTATACAGATTTTTTTTCATTTATTTCTTTTTATATCGAATTGAAAAGCTTTGTGAGAACAAGTTTGATTTATAGAAAATTGGGGAAATCGTTTATCTCGTTTGGTTCCTTTTGAATTACCTCTAGTTAGATGAAGATTTTATTCCTCAAAAGTTTTTCGAAGATGGTGTCAGCGAGTTTCCGTTTCCGTCAAAGTGTATGACAATCCAATGATCCATCCCAACGCTTCAATCCTTAATTGCTACTTTTTTATTTTATGCGTATTTGAAGATAAAATGTCAACTTGAATAAGATGGAAAATTTAAGTTTGAATTTTTTTTTTAAACTTCAATGTATTTTAGTTAATATTTTGGAAAAATCAAATAACGTTAGATGCAGAAGAGAAAATATTGTTTGTTGAATAGACTCAAAAGTAACAAATAAGTTAAAGAAGCAGAAACAAAATCATAACCAAAGAAGAAAGGCAAAAATGAAAATGATAAATGAATGGTTGAAAATGGATAGGACCGAGTATTAAATGTAATATTATACTTTATATATTAAAATACCCTAGCCGTGACTCTAATTTGATTATTTGACATATCATAGATTTCTTTTGTTGTTAATTAAGTGCGTAATTTAGAAACCTCTAATTAGGTGTATAAGATGACCTAACAAGAAATATGGTGACTAACGTTCCCATTGGAAAATTTGACAAAAATATCCTTAAGGAGGTTATTGGTAGATGGATTCTTAAAGATTTTTAGAATTCTTAGAATCCATTGTTATTGGTTTATGGATTATGACATTCTAAATAAAATCCTTTGTTACTGGTTTGATGACTTTTAAACTCCATTTAATATCCCTTGTTATTCAAAAGGTTTAGTTTTTGTTGATTCTATAAATCTATTAGAATCTAGTGTTATTGATAGATGGATTCCTTATAATTTTACTCATTAAACAAGATTTTGAGAATACCTTATAAAACCATTGGATTCTTAGAATTTTTATAACTAAACTTTCAAAATAGACACAACTCTCTACAAATTTAATAAATCTTATGATTTTCAAAATTCATCAACTTTCTTTTACTAACTTTATATTTTTTCTTTTATCATTTTACTCAACTTTAATTAATTTTATATTTAAAAACTCTCATTATTTTTAAGAATATTCTTCAAAATATCTAATTTTAGACACTCTCTTTTCCTTTTAGACAGTCTCTACTCTCTTTACTCAAATTTTATTAATTTTATATTTCAATATATCCCACAAAAACACTCTCTTTATTTCTTTTACAACCATTTTTATAATTTTATATTATAAGAATCCATCTCCCCCCCCTAATGAAGCAATTAATTATTTAATTATAATTAATAAAAAACTTTGATGATTAATATTAACCTTTATGAAATTAATTAAGGAAAGTAGTAATTCAAGAATAAAAATTCCCTACAATCTCTCCAAAAAAATGTTTTTTTTTTACGGATTTCATTTTTGTCAAGCTTCCTAACTACATAAAACAATAATATAAGTCTCAAATTTGAGAGCCTTACAACAAAATAAGAATATATATAGTCAACTATTCGAATATATCTAATCAACTATTAATGTAAGCTATTTTGTACATAGTGATAGTGAACTATATATGACATAATTAAAAAACAATAGTTAACTAGTTCATAGCATAATTTGT
The DNA here is from genome assembly GCA_963576765.1 of Draba incana. Classification (NCBI taxonomy): domain Eukaryota; kingdom Viridiplantae; phylum Streptophyta; class Magnoliopsida; order Brassicales; family Brassicaceae; genus Draba; species Draba incana. The sequence goes on along the minus strand of OY755212.1, from coordinate 33,993,534 downwards.
TTACTCTATTAATTTCATAACATAGTTGACTACATGAAAATATCATTATTTGTAATAGTTACCGAATTAACACACATAGTCAACTATTTAATTTTGCATAATGAAGAAATAAACATACATAGTTAACTATTATGAGTTATAGTTCGTATGATGAAAAAGAATATAGTTAACTATTATCAAACCATAGTTAACTATTATATTGGTTCATGTAAGCTATTTAGTACATAGCGATAGTGAAACTATATAGAATATTATTTACATAAATTTATTATCATAGTTCACTATAGTATAAGTATATGTGGCAATAGTTGTATACATAGTAATAGTGAACTATATTAGAGACCTTACAACAAGTTTATCATACGTAAAGATAGTGATTATACACATATAGTTTATTATAGTAGTTCACTATAATTAAGTATATGTGACAATAGTTGTTGTTAAACTCACTTTTGATTGTGCATTTTTTGGCTCGATAGACTATACAAAATCTATCTCGAACTCACGAAGATTAGTGATTTTGACTCATTTTGACAAAGCAAAGGGATATCGATATTGAGTTCATCAATAAAGGAGAAGAAACACAACATTAATTCACAACAGAAAATTTCAATCCATTACAACGAGTTGAGACGAAGCAATTGAGAGAGAAAAAAAAAACAAATTGTGATATTAAATATAAAAAATAAAAAGAATAAGAAGAAGAATGATGGTATCATCCTCAATAGAAGAAGAAACAAATTTGTTGTAAATTGTAATATAATCAATGGAAGAAGAAGAAGACGAAGAAGAAGGAAGAAAAAGAAGAAGCAGCGGTGTGGCTATGGAAAAAAAAATGATTAGGGTTTTAATTTCTTTTTATTTAATTAATGTAGAAAAATTAAGAAAAAAAACTATTTTTTTATTTTTTATTTTCTTTTCAAGAGTGAAAACTCAAAAATAGATTAAGGACAAAAATGTAATTTTAAGTCTATAACATGACATAAATCAAAATAAATCTTAAATCCGAAACTCAAACCCTAAACTCCAAAACTATACCCTAATTTGAGAATAATTAACTCAAACCTACAATTTAAACTACAAATCTATTGAAAATTAATTTTTGTAGTTTAAATATTTGGGTTAAGGTTAACTATTCCCAAATTAGGGTATAGTTTTGGAGTTAGGTTTGAGTTTGGGGTTTATGATTTATGTTATTTGTTTAGTTAGATAAGTACTATTTATTTTAGTTAAATTCGTTTTTGTTAGTGGTCCTACATTTAAACCAATTTAATGTTTTTTTTAAATGATTTAATTAGAAAAGTAGTCCCACAACTAAAATTTGATTGGTTAATTAAAAATGGGTGAATGAGAAGGTTCAGGTGAACCCAAAAATTGTTCTAATAAGATATACCAGAGATGAAGATATCAAAAAGAAAAAGAAAAATTCTAAATCAAAAGATGCTAACTTTTGGAGAACCTCTTTCATGCTCTTCTAAATCTTTAGTTTTTTTTTTAGATTTAACCATTGCTTACTAAAGTAAGTGATGGGTTTTCAGGTAAGAATATTCTCATTGATGGATGAGTTCATTTTGGATTCAATACGGGAAAGATTGAGACATAAGACTCACATAAGAGGTAGCACAATCATGCGCTGATGGGGCCTAGTCGAGAAAATGGTCTTCATAGTGAGAGGTGAGATGGAAAGTATTGGAGAAGACGGTTCTGTTCTTCATTTATCAGAAGGAGACGTTTGTGGTGAAGAACTACTCATTTGGTGCCTCGAACGCCTTGATGTAAACCTTGGTAAGTTCCTTTCACTAATAAGATTTTGGCGTTTGAGCAACTCATCAACTTGACTGCTGATTAAAAAACCTTGAGCATAATATTTCTGCAGATAGGGGATTGCTTAGCAATAGAAATCTTAGATGCGTGACAAACGTGGATGTGTTTTTGCTGAGTGTAGCCGACCTCCGGGATGTAACGAGCCTGTTCTCGAGATTCCTGAGGACCCCTGAAGTCCAAGGAGCGATAAGGTATGAGTCTCCAATTTGCAGGCTACGAGCAGCTAGTCAAATCCAAGTCGCCATTAAATATGTCTTAGTTATCCAAAAACATGTCTCAGATATTCGTATATCTTCTATTAAACATGTATTCGATGTAAAAGAAAAGAGGCAAAGCTTCTCTGGATAACGTTGTGTACTGTAACGTAACTGATAAGTACCCTTCCCACAACACATCGACATTATTTTCTTAGCCGATGCAGACACTCATCACGGAAACATATCTTTATCATATATACACCATCACCATATCAAATTAAGTGCAACCTCTCCAGTGTGAGGATTAATGGTTTTGAAGCACACTCTCAATTGCCTTGTACTCCATCTTTGAAGCCTTTTGTGTCAACTGAAATGACCTTATGCGTACCACATCCTTCCCTGCCGCTGTCTTGAACCGCAGCTTGATTTGTGCCTTTGTCTCCGTTTACATCTTTAGTTAACTAGTGTAAAATACTAGGTTGAACCCTAACTCATATTCCACGTCTACATGGTCGGTTCTTGAAGATCGAACGGAGAGGGAAAATTCCAAATTAATCACATAATAATTCATTTAATACTATAAATTTCTAGTTTTTGGCATATGTTTTGCTGAGTTTTTGCTCATTTTTGTTACTATTTAAAAAATTATAATAATTTATCAAAAAAGTATTAAATGCTGTGTGGGTTTTTGGATAGTATTATAAACTTCTATACCCACCACTTGGAATATTTGATTTATTCAAAATGTTATATTTGAATTTTATAGAGGTATGAAAAAAATATAAGAGTGTTATAATACATAACTTTAAATATATATGAGGTATAAGTTCATATACATAAAAAAATAAATTGTTAATGGTAACACTATTCATGAATTGTACAATAAGAAAAATAATATATAATCTATTTAGCATATCACATGTAAAAATATATATTTTTTACACCAAGATATTTGATAAATCTACATTTGAATCAAATACTTATAAACTGTAAATGACGGGAGAAAAGACAGGTTTGCGGCCAATGATTAACACATCTCCGTTCGGAAGTAGCACCAATCTCCCATGATCCTAGCCCCATGCATCTTTTCCATGGTCCACTCTGGCTTCTCGTCAGTGATATTAAGGCGGGCACACGTGTCGAGAGCTTTCACGTATGTTTCGCTAAATTTTGCGCTAAATTTTGCGAGGATCGCTCCTCCCTTGGGTGAACCTCCGCATACTAAGACTTCAACTCGGGTGGCGAGAGCCTCGATATCGACCAACATGAGTACCGCCGATCCCGTGCTCGGATAATTTTTGGGGTCGCCACCAGGGATGGGAGGGTAATTCTTGATGACTTTATTCGTCCTGTAATCGAGTAGGATTGCTCTGTTGTTGGCAAACAGAAAGATGTTTCCATCCGTGTTGAGGAACACAAATGGATAGAGGTTATTTTCCACATACTCGTCGACGGTACCATGTAAAAAAGGGAGATCGTGAACTCTCGCGTCTAGTGTCTTTGGAACGAACTCGTAAATGTAGGCGAGTTGTCCACCGATCACTATTTGACGGTTGTCGGGTAGAATAACGTTTGAGGCGTACCATCGTCGGCAGGGCCGGCACTGAAATTTTGGGGGCTATAAGCCAACTAATTTTTTTAGGGGGTTTTAAAAGTATTTATAAAAATTAGAAGTTTTTTTTGTAATAAAACTTAATTTTGGGACTTTTTGCTAATGCTAAAAGTCGGAAAATTTTGGGGGCCAAGGCCCATGCCTCACTCAGCAGTAGGAGCCCTTTGTTGTCCTCCACCCAATCGCATGTCCTGCCAAAGCAAGGAGTGAACATTCTCACTCCCCACTCTCCATCTCCGTCACCACCAGTTTGGATAAGAGCGCCGTCCTTGCTCACGGAGCCGGAAGAACACCACGTGCTGGTGGCGAGAGTGAGTGGTCGGAAGCTGTTGCGGACGACATCGTATACCAACGAATGGGCTGAGCAGTCGACTTTGGGGTTGTGCCCTTCGTTGTAGTGGATGCATTTGCCGTCCGGAAGTGAGAGGTTTGAAACTCCGAAGTCTGTCCTATCAAACATCACAACCATGTCGTTGTGGAGCAGCTGCATATGCATGGCTGAAATCCCTACGCTCGCTTTCAAGGTGATCCATCCACCTCCGTTGTTCGACTGTTCTGTAACTGTGTGCAATAGAGAGCCAATGTTATTAGCAAACTAGCCAAAACCGACGAGGCTGCAAAAACCGTTGAGACTTTTCTCGTCATGGCTATGCTTGCAATGAAGAAAAACGTTGATGTACAGCCCTAGACGCGAGAGTTCACGGTCTCCAAAAGAAATGGTGAAGCAAGCGATGAAGAAGGAAGAGGAAAGGGAAATTACTGAATATTACATATATCATGGAGTATTACATAATACAAAAGAAATAAATGAGTTCATTGTTCTTTAACTCCGAGCTAATATTTCTCAAATTGTCATAGTTTGGATGTATCTACAATTAATATGGATTTTAAAGACATCTAATGAAGAAAACATAATTATGACAATTCAACAATCACTACTAGAATTAGCCACCATAGCTAGTTAGCTACAATAATTGTCACCAACTTTTTTTTGTAGCAAATTTTAGCTACAGAAGGATACAATTTGTTACTAATTTTATTAGTTATTTATCTGTTAGAAACTTTAAGTAAATATTGGTAGTTTGAATGGACGGTGGTGATAAAGGAAAACCATTTCATTTTCAATTGTATTTTATATGTTTATTGAAGTTTATATGACCTCACATACAATCTTTACTAATATATATAGGCCTCAAGAGTCATCCACATCTGCAGAAGGAACTTTCTAAAATAGTCATCACCTAGGGCCGAACAAGAGTGAAGTCACGGTGTAATCTTTGTTCGTTTCTTCTTTCGGCCCTTACACGGTTACACCTTCGCACAATAACCTAAATCTTCTTGCATAGAATGTTCGCTACCATGGAGACGAGTTCTCTTTCCATCTCATCGAAGTCCACCTACGTTACCACGATATAACCTTTACGTGCCAATTTCAATGCTCACTCCCATAGCATCGAAGACATCTCTCGGGGAAGGCATTTATGAATCTAACCTCTAACGTGTTCTTTTAATTGGATACCAACCACTGTATCTCTCTTTATACGCTTAATTAATGGCGTACAAGTCGAAAGAAACAAAAGGAAACGGACAACTATAGAATTCAGTTTCTTTCTCCATGCATTTAAATCTTATATACTAGAAATATCAAACTATGGGAAATGGCTACATTCATTATCTTTATATATTAGAGAGATTTCTCTTTAAAACGGGTTTGATTACTTAACTAAAGATGTTGAAGAGCATGAAAGAGGTTCCCCAAAAGTTTAGCATCCTTTGTTTTTGGTTTTTTCTTTTTCTTTTTGATATCATCATCTCTGGTATATCTTATTATAGCCTCATATGAACAATAAGGAACGCTAAATTGATCAATAGTTCTATCAATAATTGTAAGAACACAAGAGTCTATAAAGACAGAAAATGAACCAGTAGTTGGGGTTTCAGAAAGATAAACGAACTATGTTCTGGACATGCTTTTATTGAACAATTTATTTTTTTTGGCTCATAAAAAGCTTTTATTGAACACTAACTTGAGTATTAACTACTAAAAGAGAGGTAAGCTTGAAGGGAAACGAACGTGCATCCATTGCTTCTCATACGTAACCAAATGGTTCCAACCTAAATCCTCCAGCAAACTGAGTTTCAGTTCGTATAGTTTCTTGTTCGCAATCTCGTTCTCGTTTTGGATCAAGTCATCAAGTACCTGAAAATCATTATCATCAATTGTGGGTCAGTGATTTCGGATGTAATCACATTTGCAGTTTCTTTGTTGTGTTTAAAGATAAGATAAAGAAGTCTGTGTTTACCTTCAAGGCCGTCCCGAGTCTTGAGAGCCGTTTCTCTCTTAGAACAGTGAGAGTACCGAATTTGGATGATTTCACGTCTACCCATTTCGTCAGTTCTTTAAAATTCTCTTCGAATTTATCCTTCTGGCTACTTACTTCTCCTCCTTCATCTTCCTTCTCACCCTGCAAACAAATGAGTGGTTGTGCAAGAGCCAATATATATATATATTAGCCAACACCATTCGACTTTATAACACAAAATCCCCACTTATCGAAATAGTTAGCGAGGAGATAAGTGAGATAAGTATTGGTCTTGCCTTCAAGTTCTCGAGTCTCGCCAAGGCTAACCCTTTCTGGTAAAGTGCATCTGCCAGCTGATCGCGTGTCATCTCCATTTTTTTCTTCAGATTCTAATAAAACAGTAGGTGTTATCAGAGTTGTAAATAAAGCAAGTAATAGTTCAAATTTGTTAGGAAACACAATAAATCGAATATCACACCTCTGCTTCCTCGTCTTCTGGTTCACTTTTTTGTAGCAAGAATCTTGCTAACTCGTCTACGTCAACGCTGCCTACTACTTCGTTTGCAGCAACTATAATCTGCAAAAACAAAGGGAGAGATTTTCAGCTTCCATGCTATTTTCCCAACCATTGGGCGTCTTTAATTTGATGATTATGGTTAACATATAATTAGAGAAATTAGTGCACAATTTTGAGATAGTAATAGTAACTCATTTGAAACTTTACCTCTTCGTAATGGCTGATTTTGTCGCCAGCATCAGACCGTGATAGCAAACCTTCCAAGATCTTGGCAAGCAATGGAGTATAGTCTGGGTATTCAGACTGCCAAGGAACATTTGCTCAAGTTAATCCAACAGTATTGCATACTAATTTAAAACCTTCCTAAGTTTCAAGTGGTGCAAATTATAAATCAAAACAAAGAAATAAAAGCCTTTAGATGGCAAACCTTGAGACAGGCACCCAACTTTTTCCACTCTGAACGCTCTTCCTCAGTTTCTTGTTTTAGGCTCCCAAGAAATTTGATCTTTGTGTCACGAACCTGATTACAACGAAAGTGCTTTTATAAAATAGTTCCAAAACAGTTGATTGAATTATATAATAGAACTTTCAACCATGAAAGTTGAGGAAGGGCCAATATGAAAACATGCTTGTGCAAATAATACCTCTTCTTCCAAGCGATCTGATACTGATTTACAGCTATTTGAAGTAGAAACCGTCTTCTTATCTTCCTCAAGCTATTGAATAAAGAACAAAATAACAAAAAAAATTATAAAAAAAAAAAATAGAGCAAGCTAAACACAAAATATTAGCTCATGTAGCCAGATTGTCCTGCGTCAAGTATCACAAGCCTATGATAACAGGCAAACCAGACCAGGAAAGTTAGTTCTTTTAGATTACCTTACTTGGCGGAACCACATATGATATCGGATAACACACAGGATTATCCTTTGGACTCTTCCCTTCTTTTTCATCAAAGGACAATTTTCCATATGAGATTTCTCCCACCAACACAGATCCTTGGGGTGTATTCTGCAGGTGAAATTAAAATTGAACATTTGAGAGAGAGATGCATCATGACATTTATTATACTTTTCAACAATCTACTATACTGAACCTTAGGTATCTTATCCTTCGTTGGTGGGCCCAGATAAAACGCTTCCTTTACCCTGCAGGGTGATAAATGAGGTGAGAAACACATTCAGAGAACAACCAACGCAGCAGCAAGAAAAATTTAAACTGGTAAATGAGCCAAAAGAGTACCCTGGCATTAGAACAGAGGAATTAAAGGCACCGTTTCCTGTGATCGGACCATCTGGTTCAGAATGTAAGCTCAGCCGAATCTCCTGCATTACCAGCAAGATAGATGGAAAAAAAAATCAGCTCTTCATGAATTCTAATGTTGCCAAAAGAAAAGAAAAATATTGACATCAGAAAACACGCAAAGATTTAACTCAAACTTTGTTTCGCAATTCTTTATTTATTTTCTGACAAATATGACATCTAGCTTTTTCAAAATAAAGTACAATGTAAGTCACAATCTTACCCCCATATTTCTTTCAATAAACACAATGAGCTGCTTCAACTTTTCCAATAGCTGCACATTTTCATGCCTGGTGAAAGCCATTAGCTTTTAGAATAGAAGAACGGTTCTGCCTGGAGTTTAGTATGTACAAAAACAAACTGCAACAATCAAAGATGCGGCACAAACCTCAGATACAGCTGAAGTTTATAGTCTCCCTTGGGAAGTTTAGAAGACTCAGGGTAAACATCACCCATTGCATATACACGCTGAAAGTATGTCAACACAACATGTTATGGCAAGAAACTACTATAAAATAAGAAATAATTAAATTTGCAAGCTTATCTATACTTGTACTACCCAGCCTTTTAGGTGCCAGTTTGGAAAGTACCTTATTGGCATCAGAGATCATATAAAATTGGGACTCAAATTTAGTGTCATATATGCGATTGTTTAATAATGGTATATATGGTTTCACTTCAGCCGCATCTTCTAATTTGAACTTGTAGCTGCAGAAACAAAGAAAGAGAATAGGTGTATGAAAATTGATAAAGAGATAGGCAAGCAACAACAGTAAGAAAGCAGAAGCATAACCCACGTTAATGTCAATGCTAGTATCTGTTTGCCCGACAGTAGTCTATCACGGCTAGTTGCTAGAGTCTTGAGTTGTGCATCAACAGGTTGATATGGAACTCGTATCTGCAGTTAAAACAAAACACCATCCAGAAGCAATTAAAAAAAAAAAAGTACAAAAAGGAGAAGCGACCATCGTTAAATACACTGTACCTTGTTCAGAACAGCTATGGGAACGAGCTTTTCAGATGCTAGTAGTGCTTCAGCTTCAACTTTAATTGGTGCTTCACTTCCATCAAGTATCAATTCTTCTTTATCAACACCAATTCCATGGAATTCAATCTAAAATACCACACATAACTTGCATTAGCTCATTTCTAACAAGTCACAATGTATTCAATATAGTAGGCAGGTGAAAGAGAGCTAAAAATAGAACTACGTTCATAACATTGGGGTGACAACATGAAGACTGGTCCTAAACATTCTATATATATATATATATCCACCTGTAATTCGTTTCCAATTCCATTCCTAAACGAGTATGCACAAACAGGAGTGATTACTGCTAATTCAAAGACCTAACATCCAATTTAAGAGATGCTAAAATTGGCAAGTATTCCAAATAGCAGAAAGAAAAATGCAATGCATTATCGCGGGCCAAAAGATAAAGAAGCATGATGAACCCAAAGGAAAGTCAGGAAACCAGTAGGAAAAAAAGAGAGGGGAGAAATGTTCTAAAATAATAACTTTTAGTTCATTGCCTGCGAGAGGACGAGCCAAAAGACAAAGCCAAACACAAGCATTTTAAATTCCTTATGCAAATTCCTAAATAACATAAATATATGCTTGAGCTATATATATTTATAATAGAAGCATATATATATATATATATATATAAATGTATATGTATATATATATGTGTGTGTGTAAAATTTTCAGTTCCTACCTCAAAGTCAACGATAGTTGGTTCACGGCTTCCAAGACCACTGGACCAGAATTGAGCTAAAGCTAGTTCCATCGTTTGACCACTAATCACAGGAAACGAAAAGCTTTTAGCAGAAGGAGATGCGAAAGTTGTTGCGCTCTCCCACTTGATAGGCCTTCGCAATGGGCAAAGCTGCAAATCAAGTAAAGATTAGAACCAGAAGCATCACACAAAAATGAATTGTCCTTAACTGTGCCCTACCTGTAGCGTATCAATATAAAATCTCCGTGAAGTATCAAATCCCGAAGTTCGTATGGTAGCCTCAGCCCATGTTGCTCCAAGTGGTACCTCGATAAATCTTCGTTCAATGTGGCCTACAGTTGGAATTATTGACGAAGAAAATATCAAACATAAAAGATGATTGCATTTTCAGAGGACTTGTTTGCTTTATAAATCACACATTACAAAGTAAACAAACGATAACCTGAGACGAAAGACATCTGTTGAAATGAAATAACTGGTGGTCGATTAGCCACAGTCTTGGGAATTATTATTGTTACTGGGATTCTGAAAAGAGGACCACGCTCTGGTGCTTTGCAATCAATCCCATAAACTTCAAAGTAATGCACACCATCCGCAAGATTTGTGGGGTCCACAACAACACTGTAAAGAAATGATATAATGTTACTACAGAGATAACGTGGCACAAAAAAAAAAACTGAACACAAGAAGCAAGATATAGGATTGGAAAACACTAACTTGAAGCTACGTCCGTTGTGAGTGAGAAGGAGATAGTCAGGAACCCGTACAACTCCTTCATCTGTGGAGTGCAACTCAAGACATTCCTCAAAAGGGACAAGTTCCTTTAAATTACTTGCGCCCTCATGGAACTTTGGCTCAACTTGTACCGTCCACTGGAAAGTCAAAACAATGCTTGTTTCACATAACAGAAAGGAGAGATAGAAAAAACTGAAAGTAACATATGCAACATATCTGGTAGGAGATAAACTTTTAGTTTTCCAAAAAATATGAATCTAGCCTGTCATAGGAAGATAACGATTTTTTTTTTTAATACAGAATTAAGTTAGCATGCATTTGAGCAGATTACTATGCATACTCCTGAATGAGCATATTCCTGTGATAAAGCAATAGTTAACCTCAGTAGACTGTCTGCAAGCAGTAGCCTCCCTCAGGTAGATGCCTCGTGATGTTGGAGCTGCGTTTATAGAGTTCATAATATTCATAAAAGAAAGGTACATGTTTTGATGCAAAAATAAAAATTTTGACAAAACTTTCCCCCGCCAAAAGTAGGAAGGCCTTTTAGATTAGTAGCTACACATAGCTATTATCACCAAGATCCATTTGCAAAACATATATGGAAATACCACATTCAATTGTCCTATTTATAATTAGCTCTAGTGAATGTGCGGGATAGGATTCAGCAAGCAAGTTTCCAATAAGCTTCTATTTTGAAATCTTATTAAAAAAAAAATTCAAATTCTTTGTTTACATACTTGTTTTTCCGGAGAGATTGACCTTTATCTGATAAAACACGCAAGGACAGTCCTGAAACTTTTTCAAGTACTCATATGCCCTGTCATAACAAAATAAGTTAGAACTAACTATTTAGAATACGGTGTCAAACTAATTACACGGTATAGCCTTACTTATCAACTTGCATAAGCCCTTGTCCAGTAGATAGTTTATCTTCAGGTAGATCACCTACAGGAGTGGATGTATTCTCAAGGGCCCTTCTCACACTGTACGGGCTAACTGGGATGCCCTCAGCCTGCGGAAGCATGAAAGAATTTCAGCAGCGGAAAAATGCGCTGAAAACAAAAGGAAAGAGAAACGGATGTGTCAAATGGTAAGAATAATGTTGAAGGAAAAACCTTCATAGCACTTAGAAGTAATGCAATTGCTCCGCATGCAGAAGGAGATGACATCGATGTTCCATTCATGAGCATGCGTCTTTGAAGCGTCCATGTAGGAACAGGAGCAACAGCCCCACCAGGTGCACTTATGCAGACACCAAGATCTCCATCAGCGGTTGGCCCCCGGCTCGACCTACAATATATTAATTATTATTCCATGCTAGCTTCAAGTAACAATAAAATGAATCAGAAGAAAGGAAAAAGGTGAAATTACCAAGTGTACTCAAGCCCCTCACCAGGAGGTTCCACCACTGAATGGGCACCAGCTGCCATTGCAGGAGATACATATGCACCAACACCAATCATACTAGAAGTTGTTCCGCCAGGTGCACCAAGTGTTGTCAATGCTGGGCCACTATTGCCAGCACTACTTACAAATATTAGGCGTCTCTTGTTCACAGCCTAAAACATAGTAGAAAGTCAAGCAACGTAAGATGAAAGTCATAAAACACGAGCAAATAAGTGCTGCATAACAAAGCCAAGGGTTTGAATGGTACTTCAGTAACAAGATCAACAAAGCGTCCATAGTCTGGAAGTAATGCTGATTCTCCATAGCTCATGTTGACAAGATCACAATTATGCTGTAACATTATAACAGAAATCAGCATATAAGAAAAATAGAAAAAACACAGAACGCGTTGACTTGTGTCAATGCAAAACAATCACATGAAACAGTCCACACATATATATTATTATACCATACAAGCTAATGTTGCAAAGTAGTTCAAGAGACCAAATATAACTTGCTTTTGTTCAAACCTCAAAGGATATAAATTTAGGAAGTTACAAATAAATTTTTCCAGCTAATGGTATATATACTAACTTTAGTTAAATAAGTTATTACCTCTAGGCAAGCTATTAATGCCCGTGACAAGCCAGTTCCGGTCTCCATTGAGCCTAACCGCGAGTCTCCAATTTTGCAAGATATTATCTGTGCACCAGGTGCCACACCATTTAACAAGTGCTCCTAACATAAACACAGAACGGGAGTTAATTGACTGCAACAAATTATCAATATAATGAACTTATATAGATCTGTTAACACCTCAGGGTGGTGTGCAGTAGCTATCCCAGCAACATGAGTGCCATGTGGAGAACTATCGGTTACAATGCTTAGGACCTTCCCCTCATCATATACGTTAGCAACAAATGAGCACGCATCTAGTCGGCTAAACACGCCATACTTCCGCTCAAATCTGATGTACATATTAGATTGAGATTAGAAAAAGAATGATGATCGGCTCCCAAGCGAAAAACTCCTGAACTTAGATAAGAAATAAATAAAAAAAGGAAGACTTGCCGGTAGTTAGTCAGGGGGGTGAAGTCTGCTAGTTTCCCGCTATCGGGATCCTCTTCCAGACTCTGCGTATCAAGTGCAACCCTCCATACTTCTCCATCATGCCACACAACAGCATCAATAACAGGCCCTTTGTCTTCATATTTCTACAGAATACAGAGCATTTACAGCAAAGATTCAAGAAACCCGCAAAGAAGTATACAGAAATAGAACCAGTAAAGGACAGTCTCCAAACTTACCTCAGTTTGTTTCTTTAGGAAATCAACTCTGCTTTGGAGGTCTTCACGGGTCTTCTTCAGTTTTGCATCTTCCACCTTGCTGTGGTTCTGGAAGCAAGAATGACAAACGAGGTTACGATAAAATTGAATCTTACTGTCTAACTCGCAAAATCCACAACACAGGAAACCGAATTCAGCATCTCTTTATCACCTGATCGAAATCATACAGGTTCTTTACAACCTTTGCAATTTCTTCCTGATTCTTTTCATCCCAAATTTTCCTTCTCTCTTTCTGTGTGACGACAATACAGACAAAAGTCTTAGACAATGCTATTGCAGACCAAAATTGGTGTAGGATTAGATGTAGCTATTCCAATAACCAAAAAAAATATCACAACTATAATCGCTACCTTCACACGAGAAGTCAAGTCATCAGTAAATAGCTGGTAAACCAACTTGCAACCTACACGCCATTCTCCAGTAGGGTTTTTCCATGAAGAATTGACAACCAATGGTACCCCTGTAACAAATTTGTTTAAACAAAATAAAAGATCATCATATGTCACAGCAAGAGAATGCACAAGCCAACACGAGCAAGAGAATTATCAACCCGGAATCATAAATATCTCTTCCTAGATCAAATCACTAACCTGATGCTCCACGAATAACACCATCTTCATCGGCTTTCACCACTGTGGATGTATCTATATCCCCACTTCCAGAGCTAAATGATTAAAAAGATACCATCAGGTCACAGTCACTCAAATGAACAAAGAACACCAGATACAAAATTCAAGTCAATTCACAAATATACCAGTCAATGACGTCTAGAACCTTGGGTTTTCCATCAGAAGTTACATGCAAACCAGCAGCAGAAGGATCAACACCAGAATCTACAATACACAAAAATTTCATTTGGTTAGTTCCTCAATCAGAATTTGACTAAACAATAAAATCATGCAAAATTTCTACACAAACAACGATTTCAAGCGAAGAAACTTAGAGATGAGAGAGAGAGAGAGAGTACCGAAGATAGCGATAACGACGCCACGACCGTCGTACTCAGGATGAGCTTCGACGAAGCTATCGGCACGGATTTCTTTCTTAGGCATAAGAGAAGCAAGGAAAGTTGATTCGTTAAGCTTGAAATTAGCTACTGAAGCATTATCAGCTCTACCACCACCAACGACACCGCTTCCTCCTCCTCCTCCTCCGCCAAAACCGACGCGAGAAGCCGTACGAGTCTCAGAAGAAGAACAAGGCATCGCCGAGAAACCTCTCCGTCGAAGAGAGCGAAAGCAGCTTCTTCTTCTGATCGATTTGAGTCTCCGACGAAGAAACGGAGGAGAAATTGAGAAATCGCAAGGGAGAAGAAGAGAGAGTGAAGAAGAACACGACGGGACTTTGAAGAACGCGCCGTGAATCTGCAGGCTCAGATCCATCTTCGGGATATGTGTTAAATTTAGTGGTAGGGGTAATTTCGTAAATTAAACAGCTGAGTCACTCATGAGAAGGCGTATGTCAATGGAGGTGGTGAGTTGAATAAATTAAACCACTTGAAAAAATTAAATAGATAGCGAAATGATTTTGGACTTTCCTCTAATTTCCTAATTAATTTGATTATTTGTGGTGAAGTTGTTGGATTTCTGGCCTAGTTTCAATGCGTTTGGGTAAACTTCATTTGTTTTTTGATATGATCCTATACTTGTACTTTAAATATGGAAATTTGATATACACTCTAATATGATTTCCCTGACCTTTTTTTGGTTGTTTTTTTAACATTTTGAATTTGAAGTGTCTTTTCTTTACTTCGACTCATGGGCGGAGGCAGCCTTATAATAGGGTGGGTAGTTGCACCCTATGAATTTTTTTTCTGTGGTGTATTTCGACTTCATTTGATTATGATTTTATTACGCTTCATTTGGGGATACATTTGCTTTATGTGTTGCTTGAAGTTGTAATACCTAAATACTATGGTGCAAGTGACTCAAGTGAGCGGCTTCTTTGTCTTTTCATAAGCAAACGAGCTCTCAGCCTCTCACAAATAATGCTGTTATATTTTATTATTATATATATTTTTTTTGGATAACTCAGGAATCCTAGACCTATGGAAGGGCCCAGACTAATCTCTGGGAAGTGCAGCCCATGAATAGATCCTCTTTCCAGATATTCAAATGGACCGAAAGTATAGCCCATATCCGTGTGGCCAAATGGAAATTGTTAGCAATTCCACGCTTGAGGGAAATTGATCCCTGGTCTAGACCAACAGGGCAATTCCTCCTCAAGTGGAAATCACTAGACTACCACCACTTGGTTGCTGTTATATTTTCTGATGAGGTGAATTTGAAAGATCTTTATTATTGACTTATATGAGTATGTTTACAACATAGTACATGAATGTTTTTAGACTTTTGCCTCTTAAATCACCGTGTATTATAAAATTGGGATGTCCGACTACTCCATAGGGCATAGATGCCGCCTAAACGGCCGTCTAGATCGCGTTTCAAAATAACTGCTAAAAACACATAAGTCACAAAATTATGCTAAATAAAGAAACAACAATTATGCACTCTTCCTTTGTCTCCATAGTTTATACAAACAATGGGGTTTTGGTTATAGTCTATTTACTTGTTGGTGTTGCCCAATAATTCATTTCTCCCTTTAAAGAAAAAAGAATAATTTTGTTTCGTTTTTTGTTATTTGAAACCACACTATGGACCAAACTTTCTTGAGAGATTGAACTACATCCATCAGATTAGTCGATCGGCTTATTATTGAGGTTTGTTTAAGTCTGGTTCTAATCATGGATCGCGATCTAGACGGCCGTTTAGGCGGCATCTATGCGCTATGGAGTAGTCGGACATGATTATTTTTTATTATCATGAAAAATATGTCCAAACAAGTAACAACTACAAATCTTATCAACTACAAATCTTAGCTAACGTCTTTGGTTAATGATTGTTTTACTAACCACTCGTGCAAGATA
Organism: Draba incana; assembly: GCA_963576765.1. Taxonomy (NCBI): domain Eukaryota; kingdom Viridiplantae; phylum Streptophyta; class Magnoliopsida; order Brassicales; family Brassicaceae; genus Draba; species Draba incana. The sequence continues at coordinate 33,977,647 of OY755212.1, read as the reverse complement.
GTCGTATTATATTTCTGATGACGTTTATTTAATATTTTGTTTTAAATTAAATAGAAACCCCAAAATTTAAATATCTATAGTCTTCTCAAGCCTTCTTTCTTGCCACTCATTAATTTTCTCAACAAATTTCAGAAATTATCTAAACAAGACAAAATCAAGAACACTACGTTCCTATTTGTCTGGAACTTCAAACACAAGAAACAAAAAACAAAAAACAAAAAACATGAGAGAGTTTGCTTTGTCTATATTTCTTCTCTTCTTACTTAAATGTGTCAACTCAGATTTTTCTCCTCCCACAAGAGAACAGTTTCAACGTTGCTTGTCGACTAATCACTCCAATTAAATCTTCAAAAACCCTATACATCTCACTAACCACACACTAGACTCTCAAATCTACACCGATTTTTCCAAATATTTCTCTCCAAGTTCGAGTTTTCTCAACTTGAATTTCACTAGTCTGAAGCCAACGCTGATCGTCAAACCGAAATCCGAATCAGAAATAAAAAGATCAATTCTATGCAGCAGGAAACTTGGAGTGCAAGTAAGAATCCTTTGTGGTGGTCACGACTACGAAGGTCTCTCTTACCTCTCACAATCACCTTTCATAATCATCGACCTCGTTAACCTAAGATCGATCAAGATTAACCTCGCAGACGAAACCGCGTGGATCCAGTCAGGAGCAACAATTGGCGAACTCTATTACAAAATCGCTAAAACAAGCAAGATCCATGGATTCCCGGCAGGATCATGTCCAAGCGTTGGAGTTGGAGGCCATCTTAGCGGTGGAGGAATTGGTACAATTATGAGGAAACATGGTTTAGCGTCTGATAACGTTGTGGACGTGCGTTTTATGGACCCAAACGGGATAATTCGTGAGGGTAGGTCAATGGAAGAGGATTTATTTTGGGCGCTTAGAGGTGGTGGAGCCGCGAGTTTTGGTGTTGTATTGTCATGGAAGGTTAAACTTGTTAGGGTTCCTGAAAAGGTAACTTGTTTCATAAGTCAACATACAATGGGACCTAAAATGAACAAACTTGTTCATCGGTGGCAATACATAGCATCAGACCTAGACGAAGATTTATTCATCCGAGTCATAGTTGGCGTTGGAAATACACAAGAAGGGAATATAACAAGAGTAGAATCCATTTTCCAAGCTGTATTTCTTGGAGGAATCGATAGATTGATACCTCTTATGAACCAAAAGTTTCCGGAACTCGGATTACGATCTCAAGATTGCAAGGAAATGAGTTGGATCGAATCGATTATGTTCGTCAATTGGCAATTTGGAGAACCGTTAGAGATTATGCTCGACAGAGACCAAAGGTATGATAATCTTTATTTCAAAGCAAAATCAGATTTTGTACAAAACCCTATTCCCGAAAACGTTTTCGAAGAAATCTCCAAGCGGTTTCTCGAGAAAAAGACTCCATGGATGTCCTTAGATCCATTGGGAGGCAAAATGAGTGAGATTTCAGAAACAGAGTCTCCATTTCCACACAGGAGAGGGAATCTGTATATTGTACAATATATGGTACAATGGAAAGTGAATGAAATCGAGGAGATGAATCAAAATGTGAAGTGGATGAGATCGCTTTACGATTACATGAGTCCTTACGTTTCTAAATCGCCGAGAGAAGCTTATTTGAATTATAGAGATCTTGATTTAGGCACGAACAAAGGGATAAATATGAGTTTCGAAGATGCCAGGAAATGGGGTGAGAGATATTTCAAAGGTATCTTCAAGAGATTGGGTTTGGTCAAAGGAAAGATCGATCCAACGAATTTCTTCAGGAATGAACAGAGTATTCCTCCACTGTCTTGATTTGATTTCTCAAGATTGTATCAAACATGTTAATAAATTTTAATATCATTATCTTGATTTTCTATATATAATGTTCTTATGTAAAGTTGAACTCGTTCAATGTGACGCGATATGTAGGATAGTTATAACTCATCTATATAAGGCATGATTATTGATAGGTTTTAGAGGGATGTTAGTGGGTTTAAAATCAATACTATGCGGATCCCATTTTGGGTTGTTAAAAACTTAGCAACAAGTGCTAATTTTAGCACTTATTATAACATCTCATTTTGGGGTTCTAATTTTTACTCTACATAATATATCATTAAAAAATTACTTAACATCCCAAATTAACACTCACCTATAATCATGATCTTAACAGGTATAAATAATAATGATTCACTAGACCGTTTTAAAGAGGATTTGAATTTAAAGGCCAAACGAAAAAACCAATTCCTTTGTGTTACCAACCACCCTTTGGTTAGAAATCTTGTAATTAAGAGAAAACAAACCCATTTATAAATAAAGGAGTTGCATAAATTTATTTAAAAATCAGAGTAATATAGTTTCTTTTGGTCGTCAATGTTAAAAACCTTTTCATAGCTGCATGTCTTATTTACGTCAAGACAGATGTCAAAATGTATCCAATTTTTACATATAGATGTCTTATTTTGCAGTTTTGGCGGGTAAATGAGATTGTTTTTGGTTATGGAGTTCTGCATTCAACTAGACATTTACATACACGTTGATGTGGATGGGTCGTCTTGTGTCTAAAAGCCTCTTCACAAGAGTATGGCAAGCTACTCCAATGTTTTGTGGAGCTCCAGGAATCTTTCTTACGGATGCTTCATGCTTGTATGTCTGCGTCACATAATTTATTTCCATTGTTTCCACATTGTCCAGGGAAACGTTGTGTTGTGTTACAATCAAGAGGCTTCCTGCCTTCCACCTCTAGTATTGAGTTATTTCAACAACAACAACAAAATTCTTAAATTATAAAATATATAGATAGAAAAAATTAAACACGGATAACACAAAAAACTAAGAATTACCTTTAACATGGCTTAAAATGAGAAATCCAACAACACAAGAAACCAGAAACAAAACACCTTATTTCATGACTAAAAATGATACAAAATCGTATCTCTTAGTTGTTACTCTCTTATAAATATGTTATTTTTCTTTACCAACGTCACTCATAATATATAGTATATACACTCAAGTCTGAAACACACGATAAAAATAGGGTAATTAGCCAAGTCAACGAGTTTGATGGAGACCGGACTTTTTCATTTTGAATAAGTCTCCTAATTAAAATTTAATTTTTTAATTCCTTTTCATTTTTCTTTACTAAGTTTGAAATTTAAAATTTAAATGAAGGCGATGTCGACAGAAAAAATAAAATAAATGACAACCAACTTGACGATCTGGCCTACAAGAGGATAAGTGTAACGGCCGTGTACTGCGGTTTGGCCGACGTGGTACACACATCGAACTGGGCTCGAGCTGAACTGGGCACTTGGGTCAACGGAAAGGAAAAAGTCAACAAAACTGAGTTGGAACAGTTGAAATCTGAGCTGGGCGAAATTATCGGACCGCGGTCGGCTTCAGACAAGACGGTTACTGGATTGTCGGAACCGCGGGTCAAAATAAAGGAAATAAGTTTAAGGCCATTGGCGGGAACGGTTACTAAGTCAAGGCAAAATGAATCACACGGGAACGGTTACTAAATGTCTTTGGGACGCGGAATGGTTATTTGGGGCAGTTCCGTGGCGGTTATCAGGATTTAATGAGAAATCTTGGGTTTCTCTATCATTTGGACGGGAAAAATCACTAAGGGAACTCAAAGAAAGACTTAGAGGAATTTTGTATGAGATTTCAGAGAGAAACTCGAGAAAATCAAAGGGTGACTCGAGAGTGTGTGTTGGCGCTCGAGTCTGCGTGTGTTAGCGATCGATTATGCGTGCATGGCTATCGAATCCATCGCGATAAGAGGTGTCAGAACTAAAACGGCTAAGGCAAACCGATCCAAGTGACTAAGGTGAGTGCGTGACCGTGAGCCTAAGTCTAGGACGTTTTCTTGAGTAAAGTCATTGAGTCTGTTTGAGTGATTCCGGATGTGTGCTTATCGATAATTCTGTATCTGCTGGTTCGTCTTGATGATCGACTCAGGAGTCTAGATCAGGCTTCTGCTGGACTGGTTTTGTAGTTTTCTTGAAAGACTGAAACTTCAAACATGAGGGAGTTTCCTCAACTTGAATTTTACAAGCCAGAAGCCCCATTTTTGATCATCAAGCCAAAATTGGAATCCAAAATCAAAACATCAATTCTATGCAGCAGAAAACTTGGAGGGCAAGTTAGAACCATGAGTGGTGATCACGACTACAAAGGTCTCTCTTACCTCTCATAATCATCGACCTTGTTAACCTAAGATCAATTAATCAAGATTAACCTGGGAGATAAAACCCTTTTCCCGAATACGTTTTCGAAGAAATCTCCAAGAGGTTTCTCGAGAAAGAGACTCCATAGATATTCTTAGATCCATTGGGTGGAAAAATGTGTGAGATTTCGGAAACAGAGTCACCATTTACACACAGGAAATGAATTTTGTATATTGTAAAGCATAAATCGCACATAGAAAGTGGGAAGGGATTTGACTTAATATACATGGGACTTTGGTCAATCCACTAACTACCAATTGGTTTTGAGTTGGAAACCCATGAAACTTAACATGTCATCAGAGTCTAAACACATGTTGTTCCACCAAACAAAAATCGATCAAGCCCATCGAAAGAGCCCGATTAATCTTATCCGATATGAATCCTATACTAGGATTATGTTGAGATTAATGGCTAAACGGAGCTATTATAACAAAAAGACGTGTGAAAAATATTTCACATTGGAAGTAGAAATGTTATATAAAGGATATTGACCAATCCACTCATTACCAATTGGTTTTGAGTTGGAAGCTAATGAAACTTAACAAGGACTTGAGTGATATTTCAAAGGTAAATTCAAGAGATTGAGTTTTGGTTAAAGGAAAGATCGATCCAGTGAATTTCTTCAGGAATGAACAGAGTATTCCTCCTTTGTTTTGATTTGATATCTCAAGATTGTATCAAACTTGTTAATATATTCAATCCCTTTGTGGCAACCACCCTTGATTACAAATCTTATAGTAAGAGAGAACAAACCGTTTTATAAATAAGGGAGTTGCATAAATTTATTAAAAAATCAGAGTAATGTAGTTTCGTTTGGTCGTCAATGTTAAAAACCTTGTGATAGCTGCATGTTTTATTTACGTCAATATATATGTTAAATTTCATCCAGTTTTTACATCTAGATGTTTTATTTGCAATTTGGGCGGGTAAATGAGATTGTTTTTGGTTATGCGCATTCCACCAAACATTTACATACACGATGGTGTACTGGCTGGCGCTTCCATATAGGAAGCTCTTCACAAGTATGGCAAGCTACTCCAATGTTTTGTGGAGCTCCAGGAATCTTTCTTGTTGATGCTTGTATGTCTGCGTCACATAATTTATTTGCATTGTTTCCACATCGTCCAGGGAAACGTTGTGTTGTGTTACAATCAAGAGGCTTCCTGCCTTCCACTCTAGTATTGAGTTATTTCAACAACTCAATAACGTTGTGTTTGGAGTCTCTGTAGTTCCTTTTATCCTGAGGTTGTTGCTTCTCTGTGTGCTCGTGTCTCAGTTGTTGTTGCAGATCTGGCCGGCTCTGTTCGGTAAAAGCGGATTCAGAAAGGTTTCTCTCACCGCTTTGGTCATGGAGATCTCCACCACCGCAGATTACTCCATCCTTGCAATCTTCTCAAGGGATTCAGTTGAGTCCCAGGGTTTGTTCGTGTTTGCCACCTCTGATGGCTCGGTGCTGGTAAAAGAGGATTTGGTAGCGAAGGATCCGTATTTTAATCTCGGCAAGGAGGAGTTTTAATTGTTATTCGTTTAGGTGTTTATTCTAGACCCAGATTTGTTTGGTTTTTAAAAGGAGTTGCTTCAATCTTAGCTCATGAGTTTTATGCTATTTCTCTGCTAATTTATCGATTTGTTCGAAGTGGAGTAGTTTTTTCGTTTGTGTTTTCCTTGCTTTAGTCTTCAAGTTTACTGGAACTGGGCTTTGTTTGCCCCTTGTGGTGCCGATGTCGTTTGACAGTCGGTCTTTGTATCCTACCCTTGTATTTCACCAACGAATCTCACCCCATGTTTATGGGTTATAATAAAAATAAGATGACAAAAAAAAAAAAAACATTAGAAACACACCTCTACACTAGTGTAATACTAATTGCGGGGCGGAACGAAAATTTGGTCATATAAGTGAACCGCATATTAGGGGTGGAATTATTATCCGGGATCCGAGATCCGATCCGGGATCCGCTCCGAAAATCTGGATATCCGGGGGGCCGGATCCGGATCCGGATAGTAAAATTACGGATCCGTCAAAAACGGATCCGGATCCGGATATCCTTATTTTCAAGTCCGGATATCCGGATCCGGACTTTTTAAATATATTAAAAATATTTATTTATTTTTAATTTTTTTTAATTTTTCTGAAAATTATATATAATAAATTAAATTTAAAATAATTTTCGTAATATTTTATTTAAATTACAATAATTTTACAAAAAAATCTGTTTTTAAATTATTTTAATACTTTTTTAATTTTTTTTTAATGTTTTTACGGATCCGGATCCGGATATCCGCGGGTATGTTAATATTTGGAAGGATATCCGAAAGCCGGATAGTAAAGCCACGGATCCGGATCCAGATATCCTCAAATAGGCCGGATATCCGGATCCGGTCCACCCCTACCGCATATGGTTTCTTCTTTTTATATTAGTAATTGTTTTGCAAAAAGGTAAAAACGTACCGCAGTTGACTATATGGATGAATGGTGACATTAAAAAGTAATCTATAATAACGCTTAAAAAAACGCCCTTCACTATTTCAAAGCCTAAGAATTACCTTTAACATGGCTTAAAATGAGAAATCCGACAACACAATAAACCATAAACAAAACAAAATCATATTTCATGACTAAAAATATGATACACAAATCGTAGTATCTCTTAGTTGAAAAACTTCTTACTTTCTGTGGAAGATAGATTCCGCACTAAGAATTTATATGTAAATTCGGGAAAAAAACTTTAGTCCTAAGAAATATCTATAGATCTAACTAAGATCGAGACCAAAATAACGGAAAATAGATTTATATTGATATTCGATCAAGTATACAAAGAACTTTAGCTAAAACAAGTGTCTGATGAGCTAAAGTGTGATTGAGTGTAAACGTCAGGAAAAAGTTCGCCATTTCGGCTCTAAAGCTAGTTATTTATACTCCTCTGAGCTAAACGGTTCAGCTCTGTGAATCCCTCCTCGTCGTCGGAGATCTCGAGTACAATTTGATACGTCCCCCGGAAATGTCGGGATCTCTTCATAAACCGTTGAGCGGCGCTGACTTGGTCTCATCCTCGCCGGTTTGCTTGGTCAGCGGGTCTTCAGCTTCGGCGGTCAGCGGATCACTTACTCGGGCTCAGCAATGCCGAAGGGCATGCTGGTCTTTCTCTAATGTCAGCGCGGCTCTAGGCCTTAGGCCCAATATCGAATATAATCGAGTCTGATTATATTTGAAGATTAGTGGGCCAGAATTCTAATAGTAAAATCCAGCTCCAACACTCTCTTACATATAAATATTTTATTTTTTATTACTAACGACGTTCATAATAAACTAGATTAAGACCCTCGCGATGCGAGAATTATTTGATTTATAGTATAAAATTTATGGTTAAAGAATGTTTTGGAGAAAATCATACTATATTTTTTATTCAAAAAATAACTTAGATAATGTAATGATTAAAGTTATAGGTTCATATGTAATTTGAAAAAGTATAGTCTCATATCTCATATCATTTGAAGAATTCAAAAATCAAAAAAGTATACTTGATATATGTAAATATGGTTTAAATAATTAAATTATTTGATAAAACAACTAAATTATTTTTACATGTTTTGACGATCTATCTTTGATGATATTTCGTAAACTTTAAACATGTAAAAACATGTCACTAACCAAATTTTCTTTATCTTTGCTTTTTCTCCATGATCTAGTTCTACTTTTATCTATAATCAATTATTTTGTGTTCCCTAATAATATAACATATGTTAAACCTATGTCTATATATAACGATAGAAACTTGGTCGTTTCTATTTTAAATTATATAGTCGTTTCTATTTTAAATTATATAGTTTGCTACCTTTTTTTTTCCTAATTTTTATTTTATGTTAAATTTCTATTAATTAAAAATCGTTTTCAACTAAATATCTTATGTAACTATTCGTATAAAAGTTTTTCCCAATTTGTAAAATTACTTTATGCTTGTTTTTCTTTTCATTTTAACTTCTTTCTTTTTTGGTAATTAACAACTTTGATATTGAAAAACTTACATATTTAAGTAACTGACATGCGTTAGAATTTAATCGACTATTTAACACATGTCGCGATCTCGTGAGTTACAGTTTTGCACATCCTCTTTTATATAATACAAGATTCAGACCCTCGCGATGCGAGGATTATTTGAGTTATTGTAAATAGTTATGTTTAAAAAATGTTTTGGAGAAAAACAATCAAGTATATACGCTTGATATATGTAAATATGGTTTCAATCATTAAACTATTTGATAGAATAACTAAATCATGCATATATGTTTTGACAATCCTTCTTTGATGTTATGTCGTAAATTTTAAACATGTAAAAATATATCATTAACCAATTTTTCTTTATCATTGCTTTCTCGCTGATCTAGTTCATCCATATCAATTATTTTGTGTTCCCCATAGATATACATCTGCTGAACTTCTTCCTATATACAACGATATAAACATTATTGTTTTGCTTTTAATTATATAGTTTGTTGTTTTTATTTGCCTAAATTTTGTTTTCTAGTTAAATTTCACTTTTAAAAAAAAATATTTTTCAACTAAATATAACTATTCATATAGACTTTTGTGTTCCCCATAGATATAGATCGTTTTCTCGGCAAGTACGATTGTAGATTTTGTTGAAATTTAATAAAAAAGGGCTTCAGCCCCTCCTTCGACCAAAAAAAAAATACATCTATTAAACTTCTTCCTATATATATTGATATAAACATGGTTGTTTCTACTTTTAATTATATAGTTTGTTGTTTTTATTTGCCTAAATTTTGTTTTCTGTTAAATTTTAATTTTAAAAAATATTTATTTCAACTAAATATAATTATTCGTATAGAAGTTTTGTACAATTTGTAAAATTACTTTACGCTTGTGTTTTTTTCAACTTTAATTTCTTACTTTTGGGGTAATTAACAATTTGATATTGAAAAACTTACATATTTAAATAATTGACATGTGTTAAAATCTTATCGGCTACTTATATACATGTCGCGATCTCGTGAGTTACAATTTTGCTCACTCTCTTTTATATAATAAGATAAGATATAAGGTCAGATTGGTCACTCCGTTTAAACAGAGCGGTTAAATAGTAAATAATTTTTGATAGAAAATATTATATATTATTTAAAATAGAAATAATAAATTTAAAATTTTAGTTTGATTTTTATATATTTATATTAAAGTTAAGTATATACTTATATTTTTCAGAAATAAAAAAATAAAATATTTTATTTTTAACAAAAATACAAACGTTCGTTTGATAATTGGGGCGATTGCAAACACACATAAGTCCAAACGAGGCACCATCCAAAGCCATATTCTCAAGTCTGAAACTCACCATAAAAATAGGGAAAGACAAAATTAGCAAGTCAACGAGTATGATGGAGACCCGACTTTTAGTTTTGAAATATTCTCGTAAGTAAAATTAATTTTTAGTTCCTTTTCATTTCTCTTTACTAAATATGAATTTAATTTTTTTTCGTTTTTTTAATATTCTAAATTTATGAATTATTACTAATTATGAAAACAATTACACAGATGAGTATACAGTGGACAATTTTATCATTGACATGCGGTACCACTCCGAACGATTTTCTATGCACCATAAAATCTCCCGTAAATTATGCATTTATTAATTTGTATTCTTTAGAACGTGAAATTCATACATGTAAGTGTATAATTATTATATAACCATTTCTCAAACTATTGGACAAAGGGGATGATTGGTTGGACTTTAATTTAGTTTACAGCCTCTCTACAGTCTTGTTTTAAAAAAAATTATAAAATCTTTACCAATCATGTTGTAGCTTTCAAACTAAAACTAAAGCCTTGTTTCTAATTTTTACCAATCATGATGTAGCTTTCTTTTCAAAGTTACAACCCAAAAAATAAAAACTTTTTTTTTCTGGCTGTAACTTGTCAAAAACCTAAAACCTTATTTTTTGGGCTGTAAAAATTATTTGGTAGTAGCTGTACATTTTGTTGCTGCAGATTTTTTTGCTGTACATTTATAAGCTGTAACTTCAAATTTTTAGATATAAAAATATTCTAAAATAAAACATGATTAGTAATATACAATATATGATGTTTTAATTAGTTTATACATATTAAAATTGTTATAATTTAGAAATTTATTGCTACTTTTAACATATAAAATAAATTTAGTTAACATATAAAATTGTTCTTTTTAACTAATTTTATTTTATATGTTTAAAGTAGCAATGAATTTCTAAATTATAATAATTTTAATCTACACAAACTAATTAAACTAAAACTACATCACATATTATATACTTACCAATCATGTTTTATTTTAAAATAGTTACAACTAAAAACTTACAGCTACAGCTTCTAAATCTACAGCAAAAAATTCTGCAGCAAAAAAAAATGTACAGCTACAGCAAAAACAATTACAGCAAAATTTTTACAGCTACAGTCGAACCAATCACCCCCAAAGAAGATTTTCACAGTTTAACTCTTTTAGACAATGGAAACTCGAGTAAGGATTAATACTCGATTAATACATCGGAAGAGTAGACAACGATTGTCTAATATACAAAGCTAACACCGGGCCAAGCCGAATAAAGCTTGGGCCTAGGACTCTCAAATTGTTTTGGTTTTTAATATTAAAAATAGTCTCCTGATTTTGTTTTTTTTCGATTTTGAGCACTACTAGATAGTTTTTTTTTTTTTTTTTTTTGATGACTCAGGGCATCCCAGGCTATGGAGGGACCCAGACTAATCCCTGGGGGAGGTGCAGCCCATGGATAGATCCTCTCTCCGGGTATTCAAATGGGCCGAAAGCGAAGACCCATATCCGTGTGGCCAAATGGGGTTGCTAGCAATTCTATGCTTGAGGGGAATCGATCCCTGGCCTAGACCAATAAGGCGATTCCTCCCCAAGTGGGAAACCACTAGGCTACCACCACTTGGTTCACTACTAGATAGTTGATATATTCGAATTTGATAATAAATCGTTTACAATAGTTGGCAATCACTAAGGAAGAATCTAAGATCAATGAGTTATTCAACACTCTCAAATAGACAAACATAAAACCGGATTTAATTTCTTTAGGAATTTTACATCAGAAAGCGTTCAAACACAATTGGGTCGGATAGATGAAATGATTCTATATCATTTGTATTTTTTGTCAAACGTTAAATCATGAGAGAAGTTAGAAGAATGAGTTTGAGCGCGGAAAAAAACCTAATGTGGAATGCGATTATAGGTTTGGGCTAAAAATAAATGGGTTGTTGGTTTAAGCTTGAAATAGCTTGAGGAGCAAGCTACTAATCCTACCGAGTTATGGAATTAGGAAAGTTAATTTTAGGAGTTATCTAAGATGTTATATTTCCTATTAGGATTAGGTTAATGTTTAAGTCTCTATATAAAAGGGTTTTACCGAGTTGTGGAAAACCTAAGTCGATTGTGAGACAAAGAGAAGCTTAAGTTTTTGAGTTAGTTTTCTTAAGCAATAAAAGGAAGAGTTATTTTCTTTAAATCTTTTGTTCTTCAATCGGATTCACAAACTAGATTTGGTATCAGAGCGGTACGAGAGATCTCAAGGGACCGAAACGTTGCTGTGCAAATAACAGAGGGAAACAATGGCAGGCAAAGAAACAAAGGCTTCGAAGGAGAAGGTAAAAGAGGGAGGAGGAAGTGCCTCTATCAAGTGTCCTATGTTAAACTCAAGCAATTACACAGTATGGGCCATGAAGATGAGAATCATGCTTAAGGTGCACAAGACTTGGGAAGTTATCGAACCGGGAACGAAGGATGAGGAGAAGAATGACCTAGCTATGGCCTTAATTTTTCAGTCGATTCTCGAGTCCCTTGTCTTACAAGTCGGCGAGCTAGACACGGCAAAGGAAGTGTTGGATGCTGTGAAAACAAGACATATGGGAGCTGAAAGAGTTAGAGAGGCAAGGTTGCAAACGCTACTAGCAGAGTTTGATCGGCTTAAGATGAAAGATACAGATAAAATCGATGACTTTGCAGGAAAGATTTCTGAAATCGCATCCAAGTCTGCCGCATTAGGAGAAGAAATTGAAGAGCCGAGAATAATGAAGAAGTTTCTCAATGGTCTCCCTCGGAAAAAGTACATTCACATAGTGGCCTCACTTGAGCAAGTCTTGGACTTAAACACCACTAGTTTTGAGGACATCATAGGACGCTTGAAGGTCTATGAAGAACGTGTTGCCGAGGAAGAAGAAGAAGAGGATCAAGGAAAGCTTATGTACGCTAACACGATGCCTCAAGCAACACAACAACAACGCAGTTTCAATGGTGGTTATAGGAACAGGGGTCGTGGAGGACGTTTCTATAATAACAGAGGTCGAGGACGAGGATGTTTCAACGGAGCAAGAGATTCCTCAAGAATAACTTGTTACCGATGCGACAAAGTTGGTCATTACGCCTCAGATTGTCCGGACCGTTTGCTCAAGTTGCAAGAGGCACAAGAGAATGATAATAATGAAACAGAGAATGCGGATGAGCTTATGATGCATGAGGTAGTATACTTGAATGAAAAGAAGGTTGTGCCAAGCAAGTATGAAACTAGTGTACGTGATGACAATGTTTGGTATCTCGACAACGGAGCAAGTAACCATATGAGTGGAGATAAGCGGTATTTCTCTCACATTAATGAGTCAATTACCGGGAAAGTAAGGTTTGGCGATGACTCCCGTATAGATATCAAAGGAAAGGGCACAACTGAGTTTATTGATCGTAATGGAGAACAAAAAAAGATGTCTGAAGTTTACTTTATCCCGGACTTGAAAAGCAATATAATTAGTCTTGGACAAGCTACCGAAGTTGGATGTGAAGTAAGAATGAAGGGAGAAGTCTTGACAATGTATGATTGAGACGGGAAGCTACTGGCCAAGGCAATTAGATCAAGGAATAGATTGTACAAGGTGCGTATGGAAGTAAAGGATACAGAACGCTGTGGCTTAATGAAATCAAGCGTCTCAGCTATGTGGCATGCTCGGTTGGGGCACATAAATACCGAGACGATCAAGAACATGCTACAAAGAGAACTTGTGATCAGAATGCCTCATGTCAAGTTCGAAGGAGAGATATGCGACTCATGTTTGCTCGGGAAGCAAACCAGAAGGGTGTTTCCCCAAGCCACACTTTATCGTGCAGTAAAAGCGCTTGAACTCGTCCATGGTGACTTGTGCGGACCCATAAGCCCAAGCACAACGGCTGGAAACAAATATGTCTTCGTTCTTATTGACGATCACTCGAGATACATGTGGACAGTTTTGTTAAAGGAGAAGAGTAATGCATTCGAAAAATTTAAGAAGTTCAAAGCTATGGTGGAGCAAGAGTCAGGGGAGAAAATTCAAACGTTCAGAACTGATAGAGGAGGAGAATTTGTTTCTGGTGAGTTCAATTCGTTTTGTGATAATGCAGGAATAAAGCGACATCTTACGGCTTCATACACTCCGCAACAAAACGGAGTTATTGAAAGAAGGAATAGAACTCTGTTGGAGATGACCAGAAGCATTTTGAAGCATATGAATATGCCAAATTATCTATGGGGAGAGGCAATACGACATTCTACGTACCTTCTGATTTGAGTTGCTACAAGGGCATTAAAGGATAGAACTCCATATGAAGTGTATCGCTCCAAGAAACCAAGCATCGAACACCTTCGGATTTTTGGATGCATCGCATATGCCAAAGTTGAAGCTCCTCATCTAAAGAAGCTTGATGATCGTTCACGTCGGCTGGTTCATTTGGGCACAGAACCGGGATCTAAGGCCTACCGTTTATATGATCCACAAATACATAAAGTGATAGTGAGTCGAGACGTAGTGTTTGACGAAGCGAAAGGCTGGAACTGGACCCGAAATAATCAAGAAGGAAGTCGAGATGATGAGTTTGTAATCGGTTTTGAGGAGTTTAGGAATCATGGGATCGATCTTGGTGATCAAAGGCGCCTCGGAACAGAACACGAAGCAGAGAACAAGCACAAAACAGAGCTTGTTCCGGTGAAGACCGAGAATGAGAGTGGAACCGATGAGGACGATGCGATTGGGGGGAGTGAACCAGAAGAAGAAATAGAAACTAGTGGAGAAGAGAGTGAACCCGTGTTGAGAAGAACGAGCAGAGAGAGTCATAAGCCGAAATATATGAGTGATTATGTGGTTTATCTTGCTGAGGAAGAAGGTGAGGAGATGTTAATGTGTTTAAACACGATGATGTGCCTGAACAATGAGCCTAGAGACTTCGGCGAAGCAAAGGTTTTAAAGAAGTGGACACTTGCCTGTGAAGACGAGATGAGATCTATTGAAAAGAATCTGACCTGGAACCTTGTTGATCTTCCGTTAGGAGCAAAACCGATAGGCCTAAAGTGGGTATTCAAGCTGAAAAGAAACTCTGATGGTAGCATTAACAAGCATAAGGCGAGAATTGTTGCAAAAGGATATGTGCAAAGGCATGGAATAGACTTTGATGAAGTGTTTGCACCGGTAGCGCGAATGGAAACAATTCGAATTCTCATCAATCTCCCTGCGTCTAATGGTTGGGAAATACATCATCTTGATGTAAAAACGGCGTTTCTCCATGGAGAGTTGAAAGAGACAGTATATGTTACACAACCAGAAGGGTTTGAGGTGAAAGGAAGCGAGGACAAGGTCTATAAACTCAATAAGGCATTGTTTGGTCTGCGTCAAGCTCCGAGGGCATGGAACGAAAAATTAAATCAGATTCTAAAGGGCCTACGTTTTGAAAGGTGCTCCAAGGAACCATCGGTTTATCAGAAATGGGTAAAACAAGATACACTTCTTGTTGCAGTATATGTTGATGATTTGCTTGTTTCAGGATCAAGTGAGAAGATTGTTACAGATTTTAAGAAAGAGATGGAATCAAAATTCGAGATGAGTGATCTCGGAAGGTTAAACTATTATCTTGGGATTGAAGTGTGTCAACACAAGGAAGGGATAACTTTAAGTCAAAGAAGGTATGCTCTTAAGATCCTAGAGAAGGTCGGAATGCTTGAGTGCAACTTGGCTCACACGCCAATGGAGGCTGGTTTACAATTGTCAAAATCACCGAAGGAGAAAGACATTGATGCTACGGCTTACAGGAGGAATGTTGGGTGCTTACGTTACTTACTTCACACGAGACCAGATTTGTCCTATTGTGTAGGTGTGTTGAGTCGGTTTATGCAGAATCCAAAGGAGTCTCATGGAGCAGCGATGAAACAGTGTTTGAGATACTTGAAAGGAACCGTAACACTTGGGTTGAAGTTTGGAAAGCCGGCGTCAAGAGTAACAAAGGTGATTGGCTATAGCGATAGTAGTTACAACCCAAGTCCTGATGATGGTAAGAGCACGGCAGGGCATGTGTTCTATCTTGGAGGAGGTCCTATAACTTGGTGCTCACAGAAACAGGATACGGTAGCCCTGTCATCATGTGAAGCTGAGTTTATGGCGGGCACCGAGGCTGCTAGACAAGCAATATGGCTTCAAGAATTACTTGGAGAAATCACTGGATCATCGTATGAGAAGGTTGTTATTCGGATAGACAATCAGTCGGCGATTGCACTTGCTAAGAACCCGGTATTTCATGGTCGGAGCAAACACATTCACTCTAGGTATCACTTCTTGAGAGAATGTGTCGAGAAAGGTCTAATAGAAGTTGAACACATCCCCGGGACTGAGCAAAAGGTGGATATCCTAACAAAAGCTCTTGGGAGAATCAAGTTTAAGGAAATGAGAGAGCTCATTGGTGTTCATGATTTGGCGGAAGAAGATTTCAAGCTTAAGGGGGAGAATGTTGGTTTAAGCTTGAAATAGCTTGAGGAGCAAGCTACTAATCCTACCGAGTTATGGAATTAGGAAAGTTAATTTTAGGATTTATCTAAGATGTTATATTTCCTATTAGGATTAGGTTAATGTTTAAGTCTCTATATAAAAGGGTTTTACCGAGTTGTGGAAAACCTAAGTCGATTGTGAGACAAAGAGAAGCTTAAGTTTTTGAGTTAGTTTTCTTAAGCAATAAAAGGAAGAGTTATTTTCTTTAAATCTTTTGTTCTTCAATCGGATTCACAAACTAGATGGGTCATATTATGAAGAGAGAACAAGCTCTGCTTATAAAATAAGAAAATTACAATCTGAATAGTTCCATGTCTTATTGGTAAAAGAGATATTTTGGTTGTGGAGTGATAGTAAAAAAGTTAGCAATCAGTTAGACAGTTTTTTGGCAATCAGTTCGACATTTACATACACTATAGTGTGGATAGCCCTTAATGTAATGTGGACGATCTGTACAATTGCAAGCTACTGTGATGTCTTTTGGTTCTGAAGTCATTCTTAGTTTCTTTCTTATGTCTCCGTCACAAACGACCTTTCCATTATTTCCACAGTATCCTTGGGCTTCAACGTCCATGCGACACCCAAGATCCCCAGTGCCTTCCACTTCTAATATTGTGTTATTTCAACAAAACAACAAAAAACATTATAAAATATATAAAAAGAGATTGATAACACACACAAAATTACTAAAAGTACCTCTAACATGGCTTAAAATAAGAAATCCGACAACACAAGAAACCACGAACAAAACAGAACCATATTTCATGACTAAAAATGATACACAAATCGTATTTCTTAGTTGTAAAAAGCTTACCAACAACACTCGTAGGGTTTGATTGGCAAAGCATTTTAAGGAGCATCATGCTCTGTATTATCCAATCATGTGTAATTAATAAAGCATTAAGCAGAGCATTTACTAACTACTAATGCTCCCAAATGCTCTTGCCCTCCACGCTCTCAAGTAGAGCTTTTCCAGAGCATTGAGCTTTAATATATTAAAAAAAATTAAAATAAAATTATAAAACTAATTTATTTTTAGATAACATCAAAACAAATTCTATACATAAAAACTTTTAGTTATTTTAGTTCATGTTTATCATTAATTTATTTGTTCTATAGTTTGAAATAATATTATATAAAAAAAATTCATTTAAATATAATTTAAATTAGAAAAATTAAAAAAAAGTCTTATCATAATTTAAAAATATAATATATACACAATGCATTTCACTGAAAATGAATATACGTTATTTATGTAATTATAAAAATACATATAAATAATATAATAAAATAATTTATCTTAATTTTATATATAATCACTTACAGCTCTGCCAATCATGCATTTTAATCAGAGCAGTATAACATAATACTAATGCTGTTTGATGCTCTAGCTCCAGCTCCAGCTCCATTATACTTTGCCAATCAAACCCGTAATGTATAAATACATTCAGGTCTGAAACACACGATAAAAATAGGAAAGACAAAATTAGCCAATTTAAACGAGTTTGATGGGATCGGACTTTTAATTTTGAAAAAGTCTCCTAAAGTAAAATTAAATTTTCATTTTCTAATATCTTTTCATATTTTTTTTTTCATAATAAGTTTCGGATCTTAAAATTTTCCATACAATGGTGGGTCTACAATTTAACTTTTAGGCCATAGTGTAAAAAATTGGTTCTCTAATATAATGACGATGTTGCTTAGAGAGTTAGCGCTTTTATATTGTTTGTTCATCTGGTTCTCGCTATAAATCGTCCAACATGATTTGTTTGACTTCTCATTCAGTTAATTTCAATAAAATGAAAACATTCAAATGGTTTATCCAAATGGTCCTAATGCACAAATTCAACAATCCCTACACAAGACAGAGCAGTTCCAACAGAGTACCACTGAGATGAGAACCTAAACATTTTTATACGTGGAATTGTTTGGTCTTGTAGTTGACCAAGTGTTAAGGAATGCTTCCACACCAGAAAATATGGAATTTGATTTTTAGAAAATACAAAATATTAACAAAGACAAAATTTCCGGAAATATGTTTACTGTGGAGCATATAGAACGTTCGTGCTTTCAAGGCTAATGCTGTCTACCGTAAGTGTGGTGCAGGGAAAACTTTTTGTTGTGCTTCCAATACTGCAGGAGATTAGATTCGATGCAGAGAATGTGCCTACTTTTTACGGAATATTAATTGTGGAGAAATATCATATTTCCTTCCCTGTAAAGTAATGTTAATCATAAACACTAGGATTACAAATAAAAAACCTTCAACATTTAAGCATTACTACTTAAAAAAAATACTTTGAACTATGGTGAATCACTTGAAATGATGTCCTGCGCTATGCATATGTTTGTTATCTTTCTATAAAGTACGGTTTATACATATTATAGCAATTGACATTTTATGTCACTATTTCAATTCCCTTGTGCAAAGGGAGCAAAGATCAATGCCTCCATAAGAAAAGTCTATAGGTACCCAAGTTCGGCCACTATTTTTTGTTTGTTTATTGGGAGAGACCAAAATCGTGCATGGCATATTTCAATCTATTTCGTCATGTTGAACACTTCGTGATACTCAACATCTTTCTGTCAAGACGTGTGAGCATTTAAGAGATCCGTTATTTGGGCATAAAAGTACATCTTTGATGATGTCAACGTATGAATTTTTAATTGGCAAGTGTAAGTTATTTGAAACAGTCTTTTTTAAATATGGACTAATGTTAATACATGTAAACGTGCTAGGATTGTTTCTCAAAGATAAATTATGTGATTGTTTTATCGAGAATAGCTAATAAGTAAGGATACATATATGATCTTCTGGTAAAGAAATCGTTTTTCCTATATAGATATCATCGATCAAATTATCAACAATAGTCATATGATATTGAAGACATGAAGCTTACGTTTGAGATAGGAAATGAACAATATCGTTTTTGATTTTTACCAATGATATATGAAACTTTGATATTTAATAGCAAAATTATGATTTGATAAATGAACTTCCTGGACACTAAACGTTCTTGCACGTCTCACCCTAGTATCGTGTAGACATGCTTCCACGATTTAGTTGGATGCAGGCCAAAACAACATGGAGAAAGAAAAAAAGAATAGTAAAGCTGGATATAGAGAAAAACTTTGCTATATAAACCCGTGACACCTTCCTTACAACACAAACAAAAACAACAAACACTAACAAACGTATCTAGGCGTTGGTAGAGAAAGGAAAAATCCCAATGAGATTTTTTTCCAAGATGGGGTCTTCAGCCCCTCTCTCTTACGCTCTAGGAGTTATCATCATGGCAACAATGGTTGCTGCATATGAGCCATACACGTATAGCACTCCACCACCACCGTACTACTCCCCAGCACCAAAGGTAGACTACAAGTCTCCTCCATACGTCTATAGTTCTCCACCGTACTACTCCCCATCTCCAAAGGAAGACTACAAGTCTCCTCCATACGTCTACAGTAGTCCACCGTACTACTCCCCATCTCCAAAGGTCGACTACAAGTCTCCTCCATACGTCTACAGTTCTCCACCGTACTACTCCCCATCTCCAAAGGTCGACTACAAATCCCCTCCATACGTCTACAGTTCTCCACCGTACTACTCCCCATCTCCAAAGGTCGACTACAAGTCTCCTCCATACGTCTACACTTCTCCACCGTACTACTCCCCATCTCCAAAGGTCGACTACAAGTCTCCTCCATACGTCTACAGTTCCCCACCGTACTACTCCCCATCTCCAAAGGTCGACTACAAGTCTCCTCCATACGTCTACAGTTCCCCACCATACTACTCCCCATATCCTAAGGTCGACTACAAGTCTCCTCCATACGTCTACACTTCTCCACCGTACTACTCCCCATATCCTAAGGTCGACTACAAGTCTCCTCCATACGTCTACACTTCCCCACCGTACTACTCCCCATCTCCAAAGGTCGACTACAAGTCTCCTCCATACGTCTACACTTCCCCACCGTACTACTCCCCATCTCCAAAGGTCGACTACAAGTCTCCTCCATACGTCTACAGTTCCCCACCGTACTACTCCCCATATCCTAAGGTCGACTACAAGTCTCCTCCATACGTCTACAGTTCCCCACCGTACTACTCCCCATATCCTAAGGTCGACTACAAGTCTCCTCCATACGTCTACAGTTCCCCACCGTACTACTCCCCATATCCTAAGGTCGACTACAAGTCTCCTCCATACGTCTACAGTTCTCCACCGTACTACTCCCCATCTCCAAAGGTCGACTACAAGTCTCCTCCATACGTCTACAGTTCTCCACCGTACTACTCCCCATATCCTAAGGTCGACTACAAGTCTCCTCCATACGTCTACAGTTCTCCACCGTACTACTCCCCATATCCTAAGGTCGACTACAAGTCTCCTCCATACGTCTACAGTTCTCCACCGTACTACTCCCCATCTCCAAAGGTGTACTACAAATCTCCTCCATACGTCTACAGCTCTCCACCACCACCATACTACTCACCTTCCCCTAAAGTATACTATAAGTCTCCACCCCACCCATATGTCTGCGTTTGTCCACCACCTCCTCCATGTTACTCTCCAGCCCCTAAGGTTGTATACAAGTCTTCTCCACCACCGTACGTCTACAGTTCTCCACCACCTCCATACTACTCACCTTCTCCTAAGGTATACTACAAGTCTCCTCCACCACCATACGTCAACAGTTATTCACCACCACCGTACTACTCCCCATCTCCTAAGGTAGACTACAAGTCTCCTCCACCACCATACGTCTACAGTTATCCACCACCGCCATACTACTCACCTTCTCCTAAGGTGTACTACAACTCTCCTCCACCACCGTATGTTTACAGTTCTCCACCACCACCATACTACTCACCTTCTCCTAAGGTATACTACAAATCTCCACCATACGTCTACAGTTCTCCACCGTACTACTCCCCATCTCCAAAGGTCGACTACAAGTCTCCTCCATACGTCTATAGTTCTCCACCGTACTACTCCCCATCTCCAAAGGTCGACTACAAGTCCCCTCCATACGTCTACAGTTCTCCACCGTACTACTCCCCATCTCCAAAGGTCGAGTACAAGTCTCCTCCATACGTCTACAGTTCTCCACCGTACTACTCCCCATCTCCAAAGGTCGACTACAAGTCTCCTCCATACGTCTACAGTTCTCCACCGTACTACTCCCCATCTCCAAAGGTCGAGTACAAGTCTCCTCCATACGTCTACAGTTCTCCACCGTACTACTCCCCATCTCCAAAGGTCGAGTACAAGTCTCCTCCATACGTCTACAGTTCTCCACCGTACTACTCCCCATCTCCAAAGGTCGACTACAGTACTCCACCGTACTACTCTCCATCTCCTAAAACTGAGTACAAAAGCTCACCCCCACCTTCATATTACTAAAAAACAGTAAATGTGATTCATAAATAAACTATCAAATTTTATTTGATTTCATTTTGTCTTTTTCTCTTGTACTACTTGTTTCCATTTAATTTGAGTTTCCTTGGGATATGGATTACTAATTTGGGTATAACACCTTCTTATTGTTTCATGTTTTTTCTTTTCTTTGTGTAAAGGCCTGTTGTAGTTTATATCTACATCAAAGAAATTGAAACGTTCTAAATTCGCCAAAAAAGAAATCATGAAATGGCATAAAAATCAAAATTCATACATGAATTAAGGAATATAATATCTGCAAGATGAAGAGATTAAGACCATCTCCAATGTATTTCTCTATTTCTATCTCTAAAATAGAGAATATTATAGCATTTATCTATTTCTTCTCCAATGTATCTCTATTTTAGAGGAATTGCTATTCCCCCCCAAAATAGCACCTTTGCCTCTTTATATAGAGGAATGCAATAATAATCTCTATTTTAGAGATAGAAATAGCGATGGGTTGGAGTAAATTTTACTCTAAAATAGAGTTTAGGGAAAAAAATAGAGATGGGTTGGAGATGTATGAAAAATCAACATCGAATATATAAGTAAACATAATCATATATATGAAAGGAGAATGAGCCCTCTCCATCTCTTGACACATCACCACACAATAGAGTGCCTTGTGGCAAGGAGTTTTAAGTTTCACAACAATCATAATTAAAAATAAAAACTCTTCAACTTTTCTTGTATCTTTCCCCATCAATCGTTTCCAATAATTACGCCGTTCATATTTCTCGAGAAAGCATTGATATTTGTCTCTTCGCATCTCTACCCATAAATCGTAACCGACACTTTTTAAATAAGAGGAACTCGATGAATGTGTGTTGGTATTATGTTCGCATGGACCAATGAGTGTAGATTCTTTGTCGTAAAACTAATAATAACTTGATGAGTATATTTCTGATCATGGTGGTCATTGCGAGTGTCAGAGTTGACGATACATGATTGTGTTACCTTCCCGTGGTTGCCACCGTTTTCTCCTCCACCATTCAAGAATTATAAGTCTCCTCAAACAATGTTCAACACAAAATTAACTAATTAAGATCGTCTTCCTCCACTACAAGAAAACATGTTGATTTTTTACCACAAAAAAAACGGTTAAAATATTTTTGACATACTTTTAATCAATATTTGATGAAAATTTGAATTGGTTGAAATATCATCAAACTTTTTCGACAATTTCAAATGGTTGGTAAATTGTCAAAACATTTTGACCAATTATCAACTAAAACAAATGTTGGTCGAAAACTAGTCAATAATTTTTGACGAACAATACTTAACATAAATTTGTCATAACATTATTGACCAAATATCAACTATATTAATAGTTCGTTTAGAATTGTCGAAACAGAGTCAAAATGTTTCAACCAACTTTTGACTAATTAAATCTATTGTTAATAAAATTAAAACATTTGTAAAATTTTATTAATTCTTCTGAATTGTTATTTATTTAATACTAATGTTTAGTATTTATTTCACCAAGAACTTAAGGTTAAACATAATCACTAATATAAAATATACAAACGGTCATCAATTCAAATTTTTTCTATATTAAAAAGGTTTAGTTGCAAAATTTTAAGGGATTATTGCATGAAATATACTTTTTTTTCATTTTTAATGCAAAACTACATCCCTATTGTGAAAACTTGCAAAACTACTCTAAAAGGGTCGTGAAATTACAGTTAGAGCCTTAATGAACAAACAATAAAACTGCAGCCGCAATGACCGTTCTATCCTTTTGGAAGTCTTCATTGGAAATTTACACCAGAAGTCTGCAGCGAAATATGGAAGTCTTCATCGTAATTATTTAGTAAATTTAAATCTATAAATACATAAAAAATAATTTGACCATAAAATCTTTTGGATAATTAAAGTAAATGTAATTGTGATGTTTTAAAAATAAAAGTTTACCAAATTAGCATAAATTAAAATAAAAAGACAAATTGGAATGAAAAAATCTACATTTTGGAAGTCTGCAACGAAATATGGAAGTCTACATCGTAATTATTTAGTAAATTTAAATCTATAAATACATAAAAAATAATTTGACCATTAAATCTTTTGGATAATTAAACTAAATGCAATTGTGATGTTTGAAAAATAAAATTTAACCAAATTAGCATAAAGTAAAAAAAAAGACAAATTAGAATGAAAAAGGGGGTACTTGCAAAAATAGACTAAAACTTGAAGTCAAAGCTAAAACTAACCTCTTCCTCTCCTCTCTTTCAAAATCCCACGAATTACCCTTAATGAATCTGTGTATTAACGAATATGCCACTCATCAGACTGCTATTAGCGTCTAACCATTTTTTCAATAGACCTAAGGGCATTCTCAGATCTAACTTATTTACGGAAATGCCATTGTCATCAATTCTCAACCTCCACGACAACCACCATGGTCGACGAGTTAATGCAGTAAGTTACACGTTATTTCCGGCTTTAAAGCTCAAGGATAGAGCACTCCAACACTTTTCGCGACTACTCTCTCCGATTTCTCCATATTTTCCTTTGCGTTTCCGTATAAAACCTACCGAAATCGGAAATAATGTCATAAAAAGGGCAAACGACGACAGGGCTGGCGGATTATATGATCTGGGCGGCCAACGAGGGCGAAATGAAACTCGAAACCGATATAGGTACGATTTTTTCATATCGTTGAATTGCAGATCTGAGTTGTATACTTAGACTGCTTTAGAAGTCTGTTAAACCTCAACTAGTCAACGAGAGGGTTAGTTTTGCAATTGACATTTAAGTTGTCAGACTCAATATGAAGTCTGCTAATTTCCTTTGAAACCAAAAAAATTATGAAAATTCCTCTAATCGAGGCATAGGGTAGTTTTGCAATTGACCGAAAAATTGACTTTCTATTAAGACTTCATTTTCTGTCTGCAGGAAAATCAGTCACTTTGACCGCAAGTTGACTATCTATTCAGACGGAATCGGAAATCTAAAAAAAAAAAAGGTTACTATTTGCAATTGACCGAAAATTTTCATATGTTGACCTATTTGGGGGGAATAATATCAGACTTCTATTTAAGTCTTGTTTAGATCGAAAATTTTTCAGACTTCTATGGCAGTCTGCAATTTATGAATTTTTTCAGACGGCTTAGATAGTCTGATTTCACAGATTTTGGTCAACGCAAAAAATACACAAATTTTGGTCAGACATCTTTGGTAGTCTAAATGATTTTGCAGACCGCGAGGGAAGTCTAAATAAAAAAGTCAAATTTCGGTCTATTTTAAAATAGCTCACCACAATTTTCGGACTGCCCGGCCGATAAAAGAAGTCTGACATGGAAAGTCAATATTTTGGTCAATTGCAAAAATAACTTTCGATTTTTTTCAGACAGCTAAAGCAGTCTGAGTGAAAAGTCAAATTTTGGTCAATTGCAAAAATAGTCTTTTCAGACTACTATAGCAGTCTGAAAATGGTAACTTTATTAGACGGCAACCGCAGTCTTCTACATCAAAATTGAATTGCAAAAATAACCTCTTTTTCAGACTGACATAGAAGTCTGGAAGGTTAAATCTTCCAGACTTTCATAGCAGTCTGATTTTTTTAATTATTTAAAACCATTTTTTTGGGTATATTTGTGATGAATTTCGTTGATTTTAAATTTTTAATAGGTGTGTTACTTGTATATGTTCAGCCTGTGTTAGTATCAAATGTTTATGTTGTGTAATTATTTTTAAATAATTTTTTCATAAGTTCAGGCAATGTAGCTAATTAAATAAGACTTCGTTAGATGTCTGAAATTTCCACTGAGATCGCTAACTTTGGTTTAAATGACTTTTTTGGACAGATAATGGTGCAATTACTTGTTAATGTTGGTGAATGGATTGTCAGAAACTTGATATGGCATTTTGTGGTGGATCCTCTCAAAGGTGGGCGGTTTATCACTTTGGGCGACGAGTCTACATATTGTGAACTTGTTGAGATGATTCAAGATGATTATATGCTGGACAAGAAAACCGACTTGGTGGACTTATCATATCCATTACCGGAACCACTCTTGCAACAGTTCGGTCCGGATAGCCCTCCTATTTATGTCACCAATGACAGGCAAGTAAGGAGCATGGTCGAGTTAGCTACTGCCCATTTAATCCGTCTTTGTGTCTCGAGGTGATCCGAATTGCCTACTCAAAATGCGGGGAATCACGATGTAAAAGATGAAGATGAAGATGAGGAAGACGAAGACTGGGAAGATGAAGATGTGGGCTCAGTATCAGATGATTCTATTTGTGGTGCTTTTGGACCTGGTCGTTGTGACGAACCAGAGCAAGATTTCATGAAACACGCAGTATCTTACTATGATGGTGTAGATTATAGCGTGTATGGTAAAGTGAGAGGTGAAGATGAAGATGATAAAGAAGATGTAGATTATAAGACGTATGAGTTGCATTGTGTGGTCGACCGATTTGATGGCCGAGGAAGGAATTGGTCCGACGCCATCTGTGTCGGAAAGTGTTTTGATAGCAAGCAAGATCTTATAATAGAGCTGCGTTTGACGGCCATAATGAGGAAATACGCATTTAGAGTAGAGAAGTCTACCAAGAGCCTGTTTGTCGCTGAATGTGTTATGGAAGAATGCAACTGGAGGCTTCGAGCGGCTGTAAAGAACGAACCAAACAAGTTTTGGGTGACGATCTATAATAGATGTCACACATGTACACCGCCGGACCGGAAGGCTAAGAGAAAAAGTCATACACCGCGTTATGTTGGTTGGTTGTTTCTACATTCCTTTGGAATAATTGAGAATATTACACCAAGGCATGTCATAGTATCAATGAAGAAGCAGTTTGGGATGAAGTTGAGCTACACAACCGCATACAGAGCGTTGTTACATGCTCAAAAGTTGGTGAGAGGCTCAGCGGAAGATGGCTACGAGAGGCTCCCTGATTTATTGCATGGACTCGAGCAAATCAACCCGGAAACGAAAACTGCTCTAGAACTCGACGAGGCTAATAGATTTAAATATCTATTTGTTGCATTTGGAGCTTGTATAGAGGGGTTTAAGTATCTTAGAAGAGTCATTGTGGTAGACGGTACACATCTTACGGGCCCGTATGGAGGTGTTATGCTAGTGGCGGTCTCACAAGACGCCAATTTTCAAGTCTTTCCGTTGGCTTTTGGCATTGTAGACTCTGAGAATGATGCCTCGTGGGAGTGGTTTTTCACAAATCTGGCAGCCTGCATTACAGACCAATATCCGCTGGTCATTGTCTCAGATAGGTACACCTCCATCATAAATGCTATTGAAAAGGTTCTTCCTTGGGCAAATCGAGGGATTTGTTATTACCATCTACAAAACAACATAGTCAAACATTTCAGGGGAAAACATCTTTTGTACTTGGTGAAAAACGCAGCGTACGCATATACGATGTCTGATTATAACCGATACATGGCCTCCATACAAGCGGTAAATCCTGAGCTTGCTAAATACTTGGTGGACGCGGATCCGAGTCTATGGTCACGCGTTCATTTTGCTGGAGACAGGTATAAACATCAAATGCATTTTAATTACCAGACTTCTGATTTACCAGACTTCTAGTGCAGTGTGATTTAATATTGTCAGACTGTTCTAGAAGTCTGATAGCTATCAGTCCGCAGTTTTAGTCTGATATGTAACTTTTCTTGTTTTCATCTGGGTTGACCGCGTTAACTTTTTTGGAGAAAGGTACAACATAAAGACGAGCAACTTAGCAGAATCAATAAACTCCGTAGTGAAGAAGGCAAAAGGATATCCCATCTCTTTTCTCTTGGAGTTCATTCAAGGGAAGCTAGGGACGTGGTTTTGTAAAAGGCGGCTAGATGCCTTGAGTCTGACAACAAGATATAGCCGAGGAGTGGAATATTTGATGGCTATTCGTCAATATTATGCGGACTACATGACGGCGGAACGCGATGATGGGTATCGATTCGTTGTGAAGGGAGGACATAGGGATTGTGTTGTCGATTTGCACAAGCGAACGTGTGAATGTAGAGTGTGGGATTACGAAAAGATACCTTGCTCACATGCAATCTGCGCTGCACCAGAAATTGAACTACACCCATATACGCTGGCATGCCCATCATATCAAAGAGATTATTTGTTTAAGGCATACGCGTTGAGCATCCTTCCGAAGAACTCTACTACGAAAGCGCCAAACACCGTACGTGTCCGTCCGCCAGAATACAAACGTCCTCCTGGAAGACAGAAGAAGTCCAGGTGGCAAAGTTGGCTAGAAATTGCCAAGTCCAAGGGCCATAAACCACGCAAGGTTCCCAAGCAATATACTTGTTCTAATTGTAATCAACCAGGCCACAAAAAAACAAAATGTGTGAGCAAAAAATAGTCTTTTCGTCAGACTACCATAACAGTCTGTTTGATACCTTCTATCAGACGGCTTCCGCAGTCTGTTCTATATATTGTATATGATAAGGTATTGTATTTTGTTTCTTAAACTTTGGTTGTTGAGGTTTGCTTAAACCTAAATTGTAGTACTTGTGTGCATAATTTACCGTCAGGTCTAAAAAGACAAACATAATTCAATAAAAATAGATAGAAACAAAAAACTAGACTGCAAAACAAGTCGGATAAGTTTTAATTACACCATATATGCAAAGTTTCATTGTTTTCGGGAATCCAAAAGTTAAACGAGAATATTTTCGTAGACGTCTAGCAATTGATTCTCCTCCTCAGTACGTTCCTCTTGACCGGTTCGGCCGAGCTTAGTCAATATCTCATACGCAAGCTTGTCTCTGCATGTCTTCATGTTCTTATCACACAGCCACTTCGGGAACGGCATCCCAAGGGAATGGAACTCAATATACTTCAAGCTATACACCCCACAATCACCTACCTGGGTGTTTTGGGGAAATCCCGGGGTCTTCACAATCGTGTAGGTGTATCGCTCAAGAGTATACTTCCAAGCATCATCTACCGGGGCCAGACAATGCATAACGTAGGGAAAGATCACGCATATCGGTTCTACTACCGGTCGAACCAAGTCGTCGGTCAACGGTCCAAGGATGCTGTCCCATATGGTTATGTGCCTATCCGGGATGGAAATCATGATGGCTATCCAATGATTTTGCCCAATGTGCAATACAGTGTAGATTTCATCAATTTCCAGGCCCCAAGTCTTGTTTGATTTCATAAAAACGGGAAGTTTACCATTATGGTAATCCCATACACCAGGGGGCAGCCTCCTTGCCGTGGGCTGAACGTCTTCTCCTTGGCCGCTACTCACAAAATCCGCATAATGTTTGAGCCACAGATTACCCATCATTGAGTCAACGAAGGTCAGCCTATCGGACCTGAACCATTCTGGGTGTTCGTGTTGTCGAAGCCTCATCAGATCAAGCCCAGCATCTATGTGCTGCATAAAGACAGCGTTGAGCCAAAAAATGTTAGACCTAAACAGAAGAAACAGCAGTATAGAGAGACTGTAAAAGATGTCTGATAAAGTCAGACTGTAAAAGATGTCTGATAAAGTCAGACTGCAAAACATGTCTAAAAGATGTCTGGTAAAGTCTGAAAGAAGTCTAACCGAGTCTTCCAGCCATTCCTTGGGGGTGCGCAGTAAATAGTACCAAGATATGGTTGTGTTAACCTCCCTCTTCGGGTAATTCCTAGTGAATATATTACGCGTGTTAGACATCGACCAAATAATGTTCAAAAATATAAGTAGAGTGTAATGACATACGGCTGTTTCTTCAAGTAATCAGTAAGTGTCTTCACATCATTCTTTGTTGCATGAGCGCAGGGATCATATCTCGCTGTGACCTGTACTTGGGTCGACCCTTTTTTCTGTTTCTTCTGAATCTGCTCTTTCTTTTTGAGGTCGTCAGCCTTCGCCTTTACAAATGCTTCAGCAGCTGCGTGTTGAGTTTGTTGTTTCGTCATATACGCAGCATCGAAGTTAATGCCTATGTCGGCCTTATCGACGATAAGAACACTCTGGTCAGTGCCCAAGACACTACTCTGCATTCACAAAGTAAAAAACAAAAAATCAAACAGACTTCATAATTAATCTAAATACTGTCAGAAATAATCAAATGACTTATGTAAAAGTCTGATATTAGAGTGAAGTTGGTGTTATGTACGTCTCCATCAGATTTCTCCAGAAGTCGTGTACCAGACTTATCCAGAATTCTAATAACAGACTTCTACATAAGTCTGAAACACGACTTCTGCAGAAGTTTGACGGAGACGAAAACAACACCAACATCACTCTAATATCAGATCACAATGTTCATATGAAAGACCACAACAAAGCGAAATATATATTTGTTCATATCAAAGGCAACAACAAAGCGAAATGTGAAAAAACAATGTGAGCCTCAAACAAGGCCTTGGTATTCTTCTACTCGTTTACTTCTCCTTAGTTGATTATTTGGTATAGGGTAATCTTTCAATCGTTTACTTCTCCTTAGTTGATTATTTGGTATAGGGTTTTGGACACTAACCCCGACATCCACCGTAGATGGAGCAGGCTTAGGAGGAACCTTCAAAATCACTTTATTCGGGTTCTTGCGGGCTTCCTTTTTGGTTTTCTACACCACAGCTAATGCAGCTATTGTGGTGTTATCATCATTACCTGTTCCATCAGCAGGATTTCCACCATCCTCACGACCACCGTCCGCACCACCGTCAGGACGACCACCATATTCACCACCATCTAGGCCGCCATCTAGGCCGCCATCTAATCCACCATCTAAGCCAACCTCAGCCTCATCCTCACCACCACCAGCGTTTGAATTCTCACCTTTATCAAGATTAGCCTTATCCTTATCCTTCTTATTCTTCCTGTCCTTCTTATTCTTCTTCATCTGCGTATTCCCTTCACCATCACCAACACCTAAACCATCAGACCCTGACTTTCCCTCCCTTAATACCCTAACTTCCTTCTCAATTCCAGTAATCCTCTCACCCACCTCCTTAAAACCATCATTAACAATCTTAAGAAGATCGGCCATCTCTTCCAACAGTTGATTTCTCACAGACTTTATCAAATCAACAACCTCAAAATTATCAACAGAGTCAGATTTTGGTCGCTTCTTATTACCTCCCACCTCTTCTCCATCAACCTCATCACCACCACCATCAGCAGCTTCAGATTGCTTCCTCTTAACACCCTGTCCCTTGGACAAGGTCTTCTTCTGACCAGTACTGTACACCCCATCAACATTCCAGTGCTTTAAACTCCACCTCCAAGGGCGCTCAAACTTACCAAACACTGCTTTCACAATGTTGACAACATTCGGATCATCCTCACCATCGTCCCACCTGGGGAAAATCTCATCAAACTCCTTGAGGACGAAGTTGTTGACGCTTGTCTGCAAGGACAAGATAACAAGCACAAACTAAATGAGTTTTGCAAAAAAAATTAAGTCTGACAATATGAAGTCTGAAAAATGAAGTCTGACGTTAGACTTCATATGAAGTCTAATTCAAGACTAAGTCTGGCATTAGACTTCATATGAAGTCTGACATCAGACTGAGTCTGCATCTACTACCTGCTTGCGCAACTCCGAATCGACTTTCTTCCGATTCCTGCTTCCTTGGTAAGCCAAGAGCGGTGGGGCTGGGTTATTTGGCAAGGGAACCCCGTAGACAGATGCCATCCCGGGACAGGCCCAATATATCCACACGTTCAATACCTCAGCGAAGCCTGAAATCTGATAGTTTTTACCTTCTCGGAGTTTTCTGTTTACGTCTATTTTTACAGAGTCTATCAGGATTTTGAAGGCGACTCTTCCCCATGGGTATGACTTTAACGCCCCTGGCTTCAGCAGCATCTTCGTCAGGTCCGCTCTCGATGGAGTTGTCCAGTGTTGAGCATCGATGAAGCTCGCGTAGATGGATATGTAGCCCAACCAAATCCTTTGTTGACTATCCCAACCTCCGCATCTCTTGCAAGCTTCGAGCAACTGCTTATAACTTGGCCCTACATCTTCTCCAACCCCAAGAAGCGCCCACATAGTACTCATCGCGGTTGTGTTCTCAACCTCCAGATACTCCCAATTGTCAACGTATTTACAATTGAGACCGGTTATCTCTTCGAACTCATGGAGGGAAAACCTCACCGGTTGAGGGCCAACAAGACACCACACCTCATGCTTCTGATCGACTTCTAGTTGATTACACAGCATGTAGTGCACCATCCTTGAGCACCATACAAATTCCATCTCATGCCACATCACAAAAACCCCGAAGGCTGACTTGCGAAGATCTTCCCACTCACTATCTTCCAGCGCTTCTTGGAGAGCATCCATCAGATCTCTCTTACCGCTGAAATAATGTATGCTTTTGTCTGGTTCAGGCTCATACCCAGGTCTGAACATCGTTGGAGGGAATTCAGGTCCTCCCATTTTTAGACTTCGAAATAGATCTGGGAATCAAAAAAGACAAGAGTTCAGTACTGATGACGTTCTAGAAATCAGTATCGAGAAGGTGACGGATTGAAGGGAAGAGAGTAGTAGAAGAAACTTACCGGCGCAGACACAGGGGATGATCGAAGCGACGAATTCCAGAGAAGACGAAGATGTTGGTTCGGTTTCTCCGAGAGAGAGAGAGAGAGAGAGAGAGAGAGAGAGAGAGAGAGAGAGAGAGAGAGAGAGAGAGAGAGAAATTGTGTCGGTTTTTTTTTTCTCGGTAACTGTAAAAAAAATGATGGGATAAAAAAACCCTTTTATATGTGACCTAATTTGCGGTTAAAAAAAACATGAGACTTCTAAAGAAGTCTGAAAGTTTGGGCGGCAATATTCCTACCTTTTTATTAGTGCTTTTTACTACTCCCGCCTTTTCAATTCCTGGTATTTTCGATTACTTTAAAAACGTCAGACTTCTAAAGAAGTCTGAAATTGTTGGCGGCAATATTCCCGCTTTTTTCTAGTGGTTTTTACTAATATTTTAATTCCTTGTATTTTCAATTATTTTCAAAACGGAAGACTCTTTAAGAGAAAACGAAAAGTCTGACCTCTATAAAAGACTCTTGAGTAATCTGTTATCAGACCTCTATAAAAGTCTGAATGAATCGGCCCGTCATTTAAGGAGAAAACACCACGTGTAATCGCCAAGTCCGAGACGACAGGTTTAAAAATTCCCAAAAATCAAGAGAAAACAAAAAGTCCGACCTTTATAAAAGACTCTTGAGTAATCTGTTATCAGACCTCTATAAAAGTCTGAATGAATCGGCCCGTCATTTAAGGAGAAAACACCACGTGTAATCGCCAAGTCCGAGACGACAGGTTTTAAAATTCCCAAAAATCAAAAAATTTCTAAAAAATCGAAATTCAAAAATGTCAAAGAAATCGAAAAGTTCCGGTCCGTATCAGACTTCTCTTTCTTTTATAATCAGACTGCCATAGAAGTCTGTATTGAGAGCCTTAAAACAACCAAATAAATCTGCAGGGGATGGATCTCGGAACAGTATCTATCCAACCTTCATCTTTAGGAAACAACCTCTCGTAGTCTCTTCAATACCTTCACCATGCTCGCCGGTCCAATCAATTCCGAGATGTGAAGGGAGTCGACGGGAGGTGGTGGCCGGCGAGCTTGGTGAAGGTATTGAAGAGTCTTCGAGAAAAAGAGAGAAACTGCTTTTTGGTTTTTTTTTGCAGATCTAAAATTTTGTGTGGACCAACTTTAGGTCAAACCTGTAAAAAAAATTTATATATTTTAGGTCAAATCTGAATAGAGCGAGAATTCTTAAACATCAGACTTCTGACAGGGCAATATTCCCGCTTTTTTGTAGGCTTTTTACTAATATTTTAAGTTTGGGCGGCAATATTCCCGCTTTTTTTAGGGCTTTTTACTTACATCTTGTTTTTTCAATTATTTTAAAAACGTCAGACTTCACATAGAAGTCTGAAATTTTAGGCGTCAATTTTCAAAAAGTTTTAAATTATCAGACTTCAGAAGATGTTTAATGATGTTCACACTTCATTCACATTTTCACATAGTTAATACAACACATATAAACTAGAATTTTTGTTTACAGATTGTCAAATATTAGAAGAAAGCAACAGAGATAGACATGGCCAGGACGGTAATAACAGCACCAGCTATCATCAGACTCCTCAGCTCGACGCCACGCATTATCTGGCCACATGGTTTCTCCTTCAACTGCTCTTTCAATTGAGCTATCTCTGCCTTCATTACCTTGACGTCATCGACCACGGTGGATAAACACTTGTCGCTTCGAGCATCAGAAACGAGCATGCCATCAATACGTTGACCATGTTGGTCAACAAACAACTTTACATCGTTAAACTCCTCAGTAATAGCCTCATCCCACCACTTCATTATATGGTAACCACCATCCTACACAGCCACATTTGTACAACCATATTAGGATCCCAAATTATAATAAGCAGTGTAAAAAATCAAACGATGTATAGGCCATTACGTCGTAGTTACGACATCCGAAGAATCTTCTTCCCGGATTCTCGGCAGTTAGGGATGTTCGCATGACGGTGTCCAGACCGCAGAAGCATTTCTTGGGGAATCCGTATGATGATCCGGATCGACGTCGAACTGTTGTACTCGTACTTGACGGATCGAGACCGTAGAGATCGGGTCCGTAGGATGAACTACTCGACGTTGGAACCTGACTGAATCGCCCCATCCTGTGTAAAAGACATAACAAAGTCTAATGAAAGTCAAACCTAGTCTTAAAGAGATAACAGTTTCTAAATACTCACAATTCTCCAGAAGTCTGATATTAGAGATATTAGACTTCTAGAGAAGTCTTATTTTAGACTTCTGGAAAGTCTGACGGAGATACCGATTATCAATTAAATCTACTTGTTTAATTAGATATAAGCAAAAAACATAGAAAAATCTTGTAGAACTAAAACAGACTTTTTCGTACAGATCTCAAAATGTTGCAGGAAAAACTTGATAATAGGGAGCTTATCTTACTTGCAAAGACGAAGTTCACGACGGTCTCCGATTTACATCCACAAAAAATAGATTTAGGGCTTTTGAGAGCGTTTAGAGAGAGGAATTATTCTTGTTTTAGAGAGAGAGTCGGAGAGTCGGTAATGAATGGTAACTTTACTATAAATATAGGGGTAAACAAAAAGACTTGTAACTCAATATTATAATTTAAATTTACTATCATTATCACACACTCTCGGAAAACGCGAAACAGTTATTACCATTTTAACCTTCGGGCGTGTCAGACTTCTTTAGAGGGCTGAAATTCGACTCTAACAAAAGTCTGATTCTGATTAAATTAGTAAATATAAATTATAAAATTTCATGAAAAAAATATTTGTTAGCAATTGTTTGGACAAAAATTAAATATTGATGATGTCTTAGAAATTAAAATTTCATAAAATTGAATCAAATTAAACAAGGTTAGTTAATTATGCACATATCCTAAAAATATCAGACTTCTGGGGAAGTCTGATATTTAATTAACTAGTAAATTTAAATTTAAAAATTGTAAAAAATTATTTTCTCAAAATTTCTTGCACATAAATTAAATAGAGACGATTTTTGAAGTATTAAAATTACATTTCGTGATATTAA
Organism: Draba incana; assembly: GCA_963576765.1. NCBI lineage: Eukaryota > Viridiplantae > Streptophyta > Magnoliopsida > Brassicales > Brassicaceae > Draba > Draba incana. The sequence continues at coordinate 33,942,593 of OY755212.1, read as the reverse complement.
ATCACATTGACTACATGTAAGGTAAAGTATGATGTTCAGCTGAAAACATGTTTTGAAATGTAAGAAACATGTAAGAAGCATTTACCTATAAATTTAGGGTTTAGATTCATGGATTAACAAATTTACTTTTAAAATGTTATGTTTGCACATATGTGTTGTAAGGTGCCTATATTTAACGAATTTGATGCAAAAATATAGGTTTGTTTTTAATATTTTCATTGATAAGTGCAAAACATTAGATTTAGGGCTTATCCGACTTCTCCGACAGTCTGACAACATATAAAATCATGAAATTTAATCTGTTTATGAAATTTTAATTTCTAAACATCGACATCGTCAATATTTAATTTCTGTCCAAACAATTGCTAACAATCTTATTATATAAAGGCGAGTTCTTATAATTGTAACTCACGAGATCGCGAAACGTGTTAAGTAGTCGTTTAGATTGTGACACATGTCAATTATTGAAATATGTAAATTTTCCAATACCAAAATTGTTAGTTACTCAAAAAGGAAGAAATTAAAATGGAAAATAAACAATATATAAAGGAGAGTTCTTATAATTGTAACTCACGAGATCGCGACACGTATTAAGTAGTCGTTTAGATTGTGACACATGTCAATTATTTAAATATGTAAATTTTCCAATACCAAAATTGTTAGTTACTCAAAAAGGAAGAAATTAAAATGGAAAATAAACAATATATAAAGGAGAGTTCTTATAATTGTAACTCACGAGATCGCGACACGTATTAAGTAGTCGTTTAGATTGTGACACATGTCAATTATTTAAATATATAATTTTTCCAATTCCAAAATTGTTAGTTACTCAAAAAGGAAGAAATTAAAATGGAAAATAAACAAGCATAAAATAAAGATAAAGAAAATTTGGTTAGTGGTATGTTTAGTTTACGAAATAGCATCAAAGAAGGATCGTCAAAACATGTACGAATGGTTTAGTTGTTATATCAAATTGTTTAATGATTTAAATCATATTTATATATATCAAGTATGTATACTTTAGTAATTTCCAAATTCTTCAAACTATATGAGTTATGAAACTATATTTTTCAAATTACATATAAACCTATAATTTGAAATATTACATTATCTAATTTTTTTTTTGGGTCAAAATATTACACTATCGAAGTTAGGATTTGAATGAAGAATATAGTATTTAATAATTTAAGGTTTAAATTAAGAATATGGTATGTTTTTCTCTAAAATATTTTAAGCCATAATTATTTACTATAAATCAATTAATCCTCGTATCGCGAGGGGTTTAAATCTAGTTGACTAATAATTTAGTGTTGATACCATAATTAAGTCGATTGTGTAAAAATTAAGTCGGTTTGACCATCTTCTAATATCTAGGCGAGTAGCTTAATTTTTAGAACCTTGATAAAAATATTCCGATTATTACTTTTAATTAGAAATTATTGACCATTAATTTTAGTCGAAAATTTCAAATTTTTTTGACCAATTGTTGGGTCAAAAGTATTTTGACCATTATTTCTGACTGTTTATTTGGTTAAAAAATTCTGACCATGTTTAAACCAATTTCATGTGGTCAAAATATTTTGATCAATTTTTGACAAAATGTTCATTTCCAACCGGCGTTTTTTGACGACCGATATTTGGTAAAAAAATCATCAAAAACAGCTATTTTTTACCAATTAGTGATCAATTTCGTGGTCAAAAACCACCTTGTTTTCTTGTAGTGCTCACCCATTAAAGCTCTTCGGTTCTAACAATTTTGTAAATTTATTCAACGAATTTTGTTGGCTTTCCTAAATCTTCTCTCTCAATCTCTAAGCATGGCTAGCTAAAGTTCAGGGCTAACGAGAATATACGATGATGACGTACACAATTACTAGAAGAAAATAATGGCATATAGCACCTATCGATAAAAACCGCAAATTTGTGTGGTGGTAAATCAAGATGTTCGTTTAATATTAAGTTCATAAGAATTCTAAATATTTAAGACATATCAAAGCTAGAGAAATGTGCTATGATGGTCTTATGTTGTTCTTTAAGACGTACAAAGCCAAAATTCAAGGGCTAAAAAACTTAAACTTTAATGAAAATGTAGGATTTTCTTTTCAATATGTTAATATAAAATTATATTGTTTTCTTAAATAGAAAACAAATAAGATACTAACGAACAATACGAACAATATAAAACCAGATTAGATAGTTGACAAAAAAAGCTAATGTTGATTATATAAAAACATAAATAAGGGAAAAACCAGAGATTAAAAACCCCGCAAAAAAAAGAGAGATTAAATCAAGAAAGGTGTCGATTATGAATATGGTAGTATTTTTTCTTTAAAACATTGAATTATCATATAGTCTATTATATCATCATTAAATATATTTGATCTTAATCTATTATGATGGTATTCAATTACTTGCAATCTATATGTTTAGGGTGAACAACTTCCACATACGCCTCCATAATATAGCTCTCCATGTATCCTTGATGGACAAGCTCTCATCGACAAACGACTCTGCCATGTACGTCATCTCCCATTATGGACATATTCTCTCCAACGAACCGACTATGCATGTACGACATCTCTGGAGGATGGACATAGGCTCCCTGGGCGATGAATGGCTCTAGAACCTCCGAAAAACGTTTTTTTCCATAAATCTACAATTAACTGTATTTTCTAGGATTCAAATCCTAGACCTAATGTAGAAGCTTTTAAATTTTTTATCATTGGGTCAAGGGTATTCTATTGGTAAGTAGTATTTATAAGAGTAGAAAATATGATTTCTAAATTTAGTTCAATTTATTAGAAATATAATGAGCAATTTTTATGGTGATATAAATAAAATGCAGAGAATATTCGTTTGAAGGCGTATATTTTTTCGTACATATTTTCATTAAGGATAGTTCAATAGTTTTAAGTCTAAACTTTCATAGTGTGAGTGTAATTCCATAAAATGACCTCTCAAATAATAGTATAAGATGACTAAAACCAAAATGTATTTTTGATAGGTTCTAGAAACTTATAAAAATAAACTGTTTTCAAATTTTCAAATCTCCTTCATTCCTTGCCATTTCAGTCTTTAAATACGAAAGGAACACAAAAAATAAATCATTCACTTCAATAATCCTACAAATTAGGAAGTATATTTACAAAAGTAGAAAGCATATTCAAAAAGTAAAAACAATTGATCATACTTTGACATATAGATTAAAAAAAAAATTAAAATTAGTTTTTAGGTTGCACTTTGTAGGAAGAGATTTTGGTATTGTATATAACACTAAATTTTGCCGACCAACAACAAAGAAAAAAATTATTGCATTTTATAGGAAATAGTGCTCATTTTGGTAATTATATAACAATGAAAAAAAAATAATAATAATAACAATGAATTGTGTTGACTATAATTTTGTGAAAAAATTGTATTGCCCATTTTTGTGAACAATTGTGTTGACCACCTTTATAACCATCTGAATAATAAATTTGGAGTATAGACTTGCTACTTTTCTCTTGAGAGACTAAAACTTCAAACAGAAGAAACATCAACAGAAATGAGAGATCTTGCATTGTCCCTGATTCTTTTTAAGACTGGGCAATACAATTTTTTGTTTGTTTATTGGGAGAGACCAAAATGGTGCATGGCATATTTCAATCTATTTCATCATGTTGAACACATCGTGATACTCAACATCTTTCTGTCAAGACGTGTGAGCATTTAGGAGATCCGTTATTTGGACATAAAAGTACATCTTTGATGATGTCAACGTATGAGTTTTTAATTGGCAAGTGTAAGTGTTTTGAAACAGTCTTTTTTAAATATGGACTAATGTTAATACATGTAAACGTGGTAGGATTGTTTCTCAAAGATAAATTATGTGATTGTTTTATCGAGAATAGCTAATAAGTAAGGATACATATGATCTTCTGGTAAAGAAATCGTTTTTCCTATATAGATATCATCGATCAAATTATCAACAATAGTCATATGATATTGAAGACATGAAGCTTACGTTTGAGATACGATATGAACAATATCGTTTTCGATTTTTACCAATGATATATGAAATTTGGATATTTAATAGCAAAAGTATGATTTGATAAATGAACTTCCTGGACACTAAACGTTCTTGCACGTCTCACCCTAGTATCGTGTAGACATGCTTCCACGATTTAGTTGGATGCAGGCCAAAACAACATGGAAAAGAAAAAAAGAATAGTAAAGCTGGATATAGAGAAAAACTTTGCTATATAAACCCGTGACACCTTCCTCACAACACAAACCAAAACAACAAACACTAACAAACGTATCTAGGCGTTGGTAGAGAAAGGCAAAATCCCAATGAGATCTTTTTCCAAGATGGGGTCTTCAGCCCATCTCACTTATGCTCTAGGATTTATCATCATGGCAACAATGGTTGCTGCATATGAGCCATACACGTATAGCACTCCACCACCACCGTACTACTCCCCAGCACCTAAGGTAGACTACAAGTCTCCTCCATACGTCTACAGTAGTCCACCGTACTACTCCCCATCTCCAAAGGAAGACTACAAGTCTCCTCCATACGTCTACAGTAGTCCACCGTACTACTCCCCATCTCCAAAGGTCGACTACAAGTCTCCTCCATACGTCTACAGTTCCCCACCGTACTACTCCCCATCTCCAAAGGTGGACTACAAGTCTCCTCCATACGTCTACAGTTCTCCACCGTACTACTCCCCATCTCCTAAGGTCGACTACAAGTCTCCTCCACCTCCATACGTCTACAGTTCCCCACCGTACTACTCCCCATCTCCAAAGGTCGACTACAAGTCTCCTCCATACGTCTACAGTTCCCCACCGTACTACTCCCCATATCCTAAGGTCGACTACAAGTCTCCTCCATACGTCTACAGTTCCCCACCGTACTACTCCCCATCTCCAAAGGTCGACTACAAGTCTCCTCCATACGTCTACAGTTCCCCACCGTACTACTCCCCATCTCCAAAGGTCGAGTACAAGTCTCCTCCATACGTCTACAGTTCTCCACCGTACTACTCCCCATCTCCAAAGGTCGACTACAAGTCTCCTCCATACGTCTACAGTTCTCCACCGTACTACTCCCCATATCCTAAGGTTGACTACAAGTCTCCTCCATACGTCTACAGTTCTCCACCGTACTACTCCCCATCTCCAAAGGTGTACTACAAATCTCCTCCATACGTCTACAGCTCTCCACCACCACCATACTACTCACCTTCCCCTAAAGTATACTATAAGTCTCCACCCCACCCATATGTCTGCGTTTGTCCACCACCTCCTCCATGTTACTCTCCAGCCCCTAAGGTTGTATACAAGTCTTCTCCACCACCGTACGTCTACAGTTCTCCACCACCTCCATACTACTCACCTTCTCCTAAGGTATACTACAAGTCTCCTCCACCACCATACGTCAACAGTTATTCACCACCACCGTACTACTCCCCATCTCCTAAGGTAGACTACAAGTCTCCTCCACCACCATACGTCTACAGTTATCCACCACCGCCATACTACTCACCTTCTCCTAAGGTGTACTACAACTCTCCTCCACCACCGTATGTTTACAGTTCTCCACCACCACCATACTACTCACCTTCTCCTAAGGTATACTACAAATCTCCACCATACGTCTACAGTTCTCCACCGTACTACTCCCCATCTCCAAAGGTCGACTACAAGTCTCCTCCATACGTCTATAGTTCTCCACCGTACTACTCCCCATCTCCAAAGGTCGACTACAAGTCCCCTCCATACGTCTACAGTTCTCCACCGTACTACTCCCCATCTCCAAAGGTCGAGTACAAGTCTCCTCCATACGTCTACAGTTCTCCACCGTACTACTCCCCATCTCCAAAGGTCGAGTACAAGTCTCCTCCATACGTCTACAGTTCTCCACCGTACTACTCCCCATCTCCAAAGGTCGAGTACAAGTCTCCTCCATACGTCTACAGTTCTCCACCGTACTACTCCCCATCTCCAAAGGTCGACTACAGTACTCCACCGTACTACTCTCCATCTCCTAAAACTGAGTACAAAAGCTCACCCCCACCTTCATATTACTAAAAAACAGTAAATGTGATTCATAAATAAACTATCAAATTTTATTTGATTTCATTTTGTCTTTTTCTCTTGTACTACTTGTTTCCATTTAATTTGAGTTTCTTGGGATATGGATTACTAATTTGGGTATAACACCTTCTTATTGTTTCATGTTTTTTCTTTTCTTTGTGTAAAGGCCTGTTGTAGTTTATATCTACATCAAAGAAATTGAAACGTTCTAAATTCGCCAAAAAAGAAATCATGAAATGGCATAAAAATCAAAATTCATACATGAATTAAGGAATATAATATCTGCAAGATGAAGAGATTAAGACCATCTCCAATGTATTTCTCTATTTCTATCTCTAAAATAGAGAATATTATAGCATTTATCTATTTCTTCTCCAATGTATCTCTATTTTAGAGGAATTGCTATTCCCCCCCAAAATAGCACCTTTGCCTCTTTATATAGAGGAATGCAATAATAATCTCTATTTTAGAGATAGAAATAGCGATGGGTTGGAGTAAATTTTACTCTAAAATAGAGTTTAGGGAAAAAAATAGAGATGGGTTGGAGATGTATGAAAAATCAACATCGAATATATAAGTAAACATAATCATATATATGAAAGGAGAATGAGCCCTCTCCATCTCTTGACACATCACCACACAATAGAGTGCCTTGTGGCAAGGAGTTTTAAGTTTCACAACAATCATAATTAAAAATAAAAACTCTTCAACTTTTCTTGTATCTTTCCCCATCAATCGTTTCCAATAATTACGCCGTTCATATTTCTCGAGAAAGCATTGATATTTGTCTCTTCGCATCTCTACCCATAAATCGTAACCGACACTTTTTAAATAAGAGGAACTCGATGAATGTGTGTTGGTATTATGTTCGCATGGACCAATGAGTGTAGATTCTTTGTCGTAAAACTAATAATAACTTGATGAGTATATTTCTGATCATGGTGGTCATTGCGAGTGTCAGAGTTGACGATACATGATTGTGTTACCTTCCCGTGGTTGCCACCGTTTTCTCCTCCACCATTCAAGAATTATAAGTCTCCTCAAACAATGTTCAACACAAAATTAACTAATTAAGATCGTCTTCCTCCACTACAAGAAAACATGTTGATTTTTTACCACAAAAAAAACGGTTAAAATATTTTTGACATACTTTTAATCAATATTTGATGAAAATTTGAATTGGTTGAAATATCATCAAACTTTTTCGACAATTTCAAATGGTTGGTAAATTGTCAAAACATTTTGACCAATTATCAACTAAAACAAATGTTGGTCGAAAACTAGTCAATAATTTTTGACGAACAATACTTAACATAAATTTGTCATAACATTATTGACCAAATATCAACTATATTAATAGTTCGTTTAGAATGGTCGAAACAGAGTCAAAATGTTTCAACCAACTTTTGACTAATTAAATCTTTTGTTAATAAAATTAAAACATTTGTAAAATTTTATTAATTCTTCTGAATTGTTATTTATTTAATACTAATGTTTAGTATTTATTTCACCAAGAACTTAAGGTTAAACATAATCACTAATATAAAATATACAAACGGTCATCAATTCGATTTTTTTCTATATTAAAAAGATTTAGTTGCAAAATTTTAAGGGATTATTGCATGAAATATACTTTTTTTTATTTTTAATGCAAAACTACACCCCTATTGTGAAAACTTGCAAAACTACTCTAAAAGGGTAGTGAAATTACAGTTAGAGCCTTAATAAACAAACAATAAAACTGCAGCCGCAATGACCGTTCTATCCTTTTGGAAGTTTTCGTTGGAAATTTACACTAGAAGTCTGCATCTAAAAAATAATTTGACCATAAAATCTTTTGGATAATTATAGTAAATGCAATTGTGATGTTTTATAAATAAAAGTTCACCAAATTAGCATAAATTAAAATAAAAAGACAAATTGGAATGAAAAAGTCTACATTTTGGAAGTCTGCGACGAAATATGGAAGTCTACATCTTAGTAAATTTAAATCTATAAATACATAAAAAATAATTTGACCATAAAATCTTTTGGATAATTAAACTAAATGCAATTGTGATGTTTGAAAAATAAAATTTAACCAAATTAGCATAAAGTAAAAAAAAAGACAAATTGGAATGAAAAAGTCTACATTTTGGAAGTTTGCAAGAAAATATGGAAGTCTACATCGTAATTATTTAGTAAATTTAAAACTATAAATACATAAAAAATAATTTGACCATAAAATATTTTGGATAATTAAACTAAATGCAATGTTGATGTTTTAAAAATAAAATTTTACCAAATTAGCATAAAGTAAAAAAAAAAGACAAATTAGAATGAAAAAGTCTACATTTTGGAAGTGTGCAACGAAATATGGAAGTATACATCGTAATTATTAAGTAAATTTAAATCTATAAATACATAAAAGATAATTTGACCATAAAATCTTTTGGATAATTAAACTAAATGCAATTGTGATGTTTGAAAAATAAAATTTAACCAAATTAGCATAAAGTAAAAAAAAAGACAAATTGGAATGAAAATGAATGAATGAACTACATACTATCCTTTTGGAAATACTATATTTCATCACATTACATTGAGAAGTTTTGTGACAATGTTGGACATGGTATTAATAATTGTTTTGTATTATGTATGTATAGTCTTTTATGATTGTATATATGATTGTAATAGATTAACGTTTTAGGGATTTGTGTTACATGATCCATGGTTTATAATGAACAACTTATAAGAAGTTTCAATGTAGGGTTTCATTATAAGAAGTTGAATTCACTACGAGGGGATGTAAAATCTTTAATATTATGAGTCATGTATGTCATTGACATTAGTTTGTGGGTTTGTGTGCTAAAAATATGGGAAATGGATCGACAGTACAATTTGAAAACATATTTTTACGTTTAGGGTTACATTTAAAGTTCATAATTTCAAGATATGAAATGTCAAATTTGGAAAAAAATCTAAAATTATGAAGATATTAAATGTTTGGATTATTAATAATATCTTTAATTAACAGTTATGAATAATGTAAAAGAAAAAGTCGAGTTTGGTTTTGAATTGTAGACTTCCATTGTAGCATATTTCAGATATGTAGACTTCCAATATAGACTTCCATTCGAAATAGTGTTTGAATTGCAGACTTCCATTGCGTTTAGGGTTTCATTTTAGAGTATAGGGTTTCGTAGACATCCACATGGAAGTCTACTTAACCGGAATATTATTAACCGAACCGAATATTAAACCAATAATTATTAACCGAAAATATTTTGTCTCCATATAAATAAATCAAATTTGTAACCCTAAACAAATCTTTTAGAATCTCTCTCTCTCTCCAGCGGCGCTCAACCTTTTTCCCCTATTCATCGTCTTCTTCAATTTCCGATCTGCTTCTTTCAGATCTTGGATTATTTACTCCACGCCTCCTGCTCCCCATTGCAACTCTTGGTGGGGCTTCGATTCGACACAGAAACGTCTGAGTTAAGGCAACGCCGAAGGGATTCGAGCTTTTCATCGATCTCCTTTGCTCTTCTACATATCTGCACATGACCACCGTTCTGAAATAGTTTCCACCTCCGTCGATCTCTCGCCGCAACCTTTACCAAGGTTAGCTACTAGCATCTCATTGTGTCCTTTTCGTAATCTGCCTCTTTATGTCTCTAAATCTCTCTTTCTTTATGTCGGTTACTCAGATTCTTACCAGATCTAGGTCGTTTTATGATTGGGCTTCAGATCGAAGGTTCACAACAAACACAGTTCGTCTTTAGGTTTGTCTTATTCTTTTCTCAAAAATTCTCTCTGCGGTTTGCTTCTAATTGAGTTTTTTTCCTTGCCAGAGTCGAGGCATCTCACTGAAGAACAACAAATATGAAAATAGAGTGTCTTTTTCTGACTTGTGAGACAACATAACTACTGGCAAAGTTTATAAGGTTTGTGTTTTTTAGCTGTTTTATAAGAAGTTTGGTTTTGATTTTGTGAAGTTAAAAGTTTTGAACTTGTGTGAAAAACAGTAAACAACATGTGCTTGACAAAGATAGAAGAGGAGATTATCTTTGAAAGACTGTTCAGGTAATTTAAAAAAACACAAGAAGTTGTTATATGTAGACCAACTGTTCGATGAAATTCTTCTGAAAGAGAGATTTTGTATTTTTTTTGGGCTGTTCCTCGCATCTGATGCAATTGAAGAATGGATCGAACGTGCAGCTAGGAGTCAGGAGTGCAGTCGATTGACAGTCAGGTCCAGCTGATGTTTGTGTCATAGAACTTGGATGAACAATAGGTACTTTAATAGATTTTCTCTTCATAAAGATTTTAACTTAGTGTCAGGTTTAAGAATATGGAGATACTCTTTGTATTTTGCAGGAGATATAGAGTCTATGCATTTCATTGAAGCTCTTGAGCAGTTCTCGTATCGTGTTGGTAAGATATGGTCTTGTGTGTATAACAGTGAGAGTTTTCTTAAGACGTCAAGATTGAACCTTTTTTTGGCAGGTTCTGAAAACTTTTGTTTCATCCATGTCAGTCTTCTGCATGTGTTGAATGTTGTTGGTGAGTAGGCAAGTTTCTTGATTATTCAATATTTTTGTGGAATCTGTTTGGTTTTCCTTTGGAGTTGTTGTGCTTACAAAGCCTAATTGCTTACAGAAGACTAAACCAACACAACATAGCGTTGGAAAATTGAAGGGTCTTGGTTTGAGCCCTAATATCTTGGCTTGCCGTAGCACAAAGCTATCATTCTTTGTTAATTTCTTGTTTTGGTTTTGGTAATGTTTGTTTAAGTTCTTATATGGAAACTTGATTTTGTAGCCACTTGAAGCTAATGTGAAGGGCAAACTCTCTCAGTTTTGTCATGTCCCGATACGTAATATGTTATTCCTCTATTTTAATTTGTATATGGTTTCTTGTAGATCTGCAATAGGGTCATTAACATCTGCCCTCCATCTTGTGGACTGGTAAGGTATCAAATATGAGTTTGAAAAGTACTTTTTCCTCTCTCTATTGTTTCTCTATTGATTGGAAACGTTTACTGTTGTTGTCCGCAACTGAAGTGTGCATTGTAGACTATTGTTGGAAGTCTGCATCGTAGACTTTTTGGTAAGTCTACATTGTAGACTTCTTTGTACTTAGTTATTTGCTATGGTTATGGTCTATAGTTATTTCCCAATTAGTTACTTCTTGTTGTTATCAGGTTTGGGTTAATATAGCTACACACAGCGGATGCAGATTCATGAGACGCGTTGCAGAGGTGAAATGGCCAAGGTTGATGTTCTGGTGTGCCTAATCACTGTATGTGTGATGAGTGGGGTTGATGTCTGTCGCAAACTTGTCATTCTGCATATGGCTATAGTGTTTCGGGTTTATGAAAGGCCATCATTTATTGTTTTGTCCAATCGTGGCAGATGGTTATAGTCTTGCTGTTTCAAGTTGTCAATGTCTCAGTAGTGGCATGGGGAAAGCTGTTACATTTATTCCCGTGCCCTTTATGACTTTTTATTGGAACCATCATCTACCTTGTTATAATAATTTTATATTTTCATTCAACAGTTTGTATTCAAGTTGTTACTTCAAATTAAATTTCAAAGATCTAATGTATATCCGGTTGTCTCTTAAAAATTTCAAAGATTAAATTCAACAGTTTGTGTTCAAGTTGTTATTAAAGTAGTAATAAGTTCATAAAAATTTGTAAAAAAGTTGGGCTAAACTGGACGTGTGGAATTGTCATTAAATTAGAGTTGAAAACAGCAACTGAAAAGTCGCTGGAAGTCTACGTTGACTTCCCGTGTAGACTTCCAATCAGTTGCTGGAAGTCTACGTTGAATGAGCTAACTAGTCACCAAATGAAAAAATTAGATTTACCCCATAAATATTAGTCTTAAACATGTGAAACTAACACAGATGATAGAGACATAGGTACAACACATGTGAGAACAAAAAAACCAAGAAATCTCTTACTAGAATGACATATAATTAGGTTTTAAAAAAGACTGTGGATTGTAGACTTCCTCTGTACACTTCCATTTTTGGATAGTTGACGTCCCGTGTAGACTTCTAATCAGTCGCTGGAAATCTATGTTGAATGAGCTAACTAGTTACCAAATGAAAAAAATAGATTTACCCCATAAATATTAGTCTTAAACATGTCAAATTAACACAGATGATAGAGACATAGGTACCACATATGTGAGAACAAAAAAACCAAGAAATCTCTTACTAGAATGACATATAATTAGGTTTTAAAAAAGACTGTGTATTGTAGACTTCCTCTGTACACTTCCATTTTTGGATAGTAGACTTCCCGTGTAGACTTCCAATCAGTCGCTGGAAGTCTACGTTGAATGAGCTAAGTAGTCACCAAATGAAGAAATTAGATTTACCCCATAAATATTAGTCTTAAATATGTCAAACTAACACAGATGATAGAGACATAGGTACCACACATGTGAGAACAAAAAAACCAAGAAATCTCTTTCTAGAATGACATATAATTAGGTTTTAAAAAAGACTGTGTATTGTAGACTTCCTCTGTACACTTCTATTTTTGGATAGTAGACTTCCAATCAGTCGCTGGAAGTCTACAGGGGGGTACTTTTGCATTTTAGGCAGACGCTTTGCAGACTTCCAGGGAAGTCTTCACAACCGTAGACTTTCCTAGAAGTCTGCAAAGGGTAGTTTTGCATTTGACCAAATTTTGACTTTCTCCAGGGAAGTCTGCAAATAAAAGTAGACTTCCTAGGAAGTCTGCAAAGAAAAGTAGACTTCCTAGGAAGTCTGCAGCATTTGTTGACATCTGTACAGGGCAGTTTTTCAGTTGCGAATTTTTTCCGGAAGTCCGCAAATGGAATGTGAACTTCCTAGGAAGTTTGCAAAAAAAAAGAGGTAGTTTTGCATTTGACCAAATTCATTGATTTCAGTAGTATACTTCAAGGGAAGTCTACACTGTTTATCTACACTTTTTGGAAGTCTGCAAATATTGGTCAACGTTTTACTTTTTGGTCAAATGCAAAACTACCTCTTTTTGTCTGTGCAGACTTCCCTGGAAGTCTACTTTCTGATTTCCAAATGCAAAACTACCCTTACGTTTTTGCAGACTTCCTGGAAGTCTGCACAAAAAAGTCAAACCTCTGGTCAAATGCAAAACTAACCCCGTCTACGTGGCACTATTTTTTTGTTTCCAAAGGAATCATGCAGACTTCATTAGAAGTCTACTTCGTATTTTTCACATAAATAGTCAAATGCAAATATGCCCTCTTCGTTGACTTTTGGAAGTCTACACATAAAGTCTACGAGTTCAGATCTGAAATTTCTAAATGTTTTTGTTTTGATTACCTTTTCACATGTTGAGCTCGTATTTTGCTTCCTTCACCCCCGGAACTTAGAATTCTAACCGATTTTGGTGTCGTAAAGCAAGATTTGCGAGAAATCAACCCGTTTTTATAAATTATTTTCAAAACTAAACTTAGCAAGATTTATGGATGAAATTGTAGAGGAGAAGAAAGGAAAGTTGTTATAAGGATTAAATCAGACCATTAAGTACTCGAAAATCAGTTGTTGAGCCATTAAGAGCTCGAAATTGGTTGTTCATGGTGGTTGGAAAATTGATGAAGATGGCATTTCGGTAAATAAGTTGATTTATGTGGGATTGTTCAGACTTTTCATCTTTGATTGGAAGTCTACGAAACACAAAAGGAAGTCTACGTAATGGCAGTTTTGTAATTAAATGGACAGTTTAGTGGCAAAGACTCAAAAAAATAGAAGAGAGAGAAAGAGGGGGGTAGTTTTGCATTTGACCAAGAAAAATGGTGTAGTTCAGAAAAGATCCCAAATTTTAATCCTTGATAGATAGAAGACGTTCTATCCAAAAAAAAAAAATAAAAGAACGGCAAAACAAAAAATTAAAAGAAAGAAAAGTAAAACATGCAAAGTCGGAAAGTCCCACATCGACTTCCACAAATGACAAGGAGAAATTTTCTCTATAAATATAATTGTCCCTAGCTTAGGATTCTATGTATCTAATTAAACAATATAGGCCCATTTAAATCACAATCTTATTATATAAAGGAGAGTTTTTATAATTGTAACTCACGAGATCGCGACACGTGTTAAGTAGTCGTTTAGATTGTGACACATGTCAATTATTTAAATATGTAAATTTTCCAATACCAAAATTGTTAGTTACTCAAAAAGGAAGAAATTAAAATGGAAAATAAACAATATATAAAGGAGAGTTCTTATAATTGTAACTCACGAGATCGCGACACGTATTAAGTAGTCGTTTAGATTGTGACACATGTCAATTATTTAAATATATAATTTTTCCAATTCCAAAATTGTTAGTTACTCAAAAAGGAAGAAATTAAAATGGAAAATAAACAAGCATAAAATAAAGATAAAGAAAATTTGGTTAGTGGTATGTTTAGTTTACGAAATAGCATCAAAGAAGGATCGTCAAAACATGTACGAATGGTTTAGTTGTTATATCAAATTGTTTAATGATTTAAATCATATTTATATATATCAAGTATGTATACTTTAGTAATTTCCAAATTCTTCAAACTATATGAGTTATGAAACTATATTTTTCAAATTACATATAAACCTATAATTTGAAATATTACATTATCTAATTTTTTTTTTTGGGTCAAAATATTACACTATCAAAGTTAGGATTTGAATGAAGAATATAGTATTTAATAAGTTAAGGTTTAAATTAAGAATATGGTATGTTTTTCTCTAAAATATTTTAAGCCATAATTATTTACTATAAATCAATTAATCCTCGTATCGCGAGGGGTTTAAATCTAGTTGACTAATAATTTAGTGTTGATACCATAATTAAGTCGATTGTGTAAAAATTAAGTCGGTTTGACCATCTTCCAATACCTAGGCGAGTAGCTTAATTTTTAGAACCTTGATAAAAATATTCCGATTATTACTTTTAATTAGAAATTATTGACCATTAATTTTAGTCGAAAATTTCAAATTTTTTTGACCAATTGTTGGGTCAAAAGTATTTTGACCATTATTTCTGACTGTTTATTTGGTTAAAAAATTCTGACCATGTTTAAACCAATTTCATGTGGTCAAAATATTTTGATCAATTTTTGTCAAAATATTTTGATCAATTTTTGACAAAATGTTCATTTCCAACCAGCGTTTTTTGACGACCGATATTTGGTAAAAAAATCATCAAAAACAGCTATTTTTTTACCAATTAGTGATCAATTTCGTGGTCAAAAACCACCTTGTTTTCTTGTAGTGCTCACCCATTATAGCTCTTCGGTTCTAACAATTTTGTAAATTTATTCAACGAATTTTGTTGGCTTTCCTAAATCTTCTCTCTCAATCTCTAAGCATGGCTAGCTAAAGTTCAGGGCTAACGAGAATATACGATGATGACGTACACAATTACCAGAAGAAAATAATGGCATATAGCACCTATCGATAAAAACCGCAAATTTGTGTGGTGGTAAATCAAGATGTTCGTTTAATATTAAGTTCATAAGAATTCTAAATATTTAAGACGTATCAAAGCTAGAGAAATGTGCTATGATGGTCCTATCTTGTTCTTTTAAGACGTACAATGCCAAAATTCAAGGGCTAAAAAACTTAAACTTTAATGAAAATGTAGGATTTTCTTTTCAATATGTTAATATAAAATTATATTGTTTTCTTAAATAGAAAACAAATAAGATACTAACGAACAATACGAACAATATAAAACCAGATTAGATAGTTGACAAAAAAAGCTAATGTTGATTATATAAAAACATAAATAAGGGAAAAACCAGAGATTAAAAACCCCGCAAAAAAAAGAGAGATTAAATCAAGAAAGGTGTCGATTATGAATATGGTAGTATTTTTTCTTTAAAACATTGAATTATCATATAGTCTATTATATCATCATTAAATATATTTGATCTTAATCTATTATGATGGTATTCAATTACTTGCAATCTATATGTTTAGGGTGAACAACTTCCACATACGCCTCCATAATATAGCTCTCCATGTATCCTTGATGGACAAGCTCTCATCGACAAACGACTCTGCCATGTACGTCATCTCCCATTATGGACATATTCTCTCCAACGAACCGACTATGCATGTACGACATCTCTGGAGGATGGAGATAGGCTCCCTGGGCGATGAATGGCTCTAGAACCTCCGAAAAACGTTTTTTTCCATAAATCTACAATTAACTGTATTTTCTAGGATTCAAATCCTAGACCTAATGTAGAAGCTTTTAATTTTTTTATCATTGGGTCAAGGGTATTCCATTGGTAAGTAGTATTTATAAGAGTAGAAAATATGATTTCCAAATTTAGTTCAATTTATTAGAAATATAATGAGCAATTTTTATGGTGATATAAATAAAATGCAGAGAATATTCGTTTTAAGGCGTATATTTTTTCGTACATATTTTCATTAAGGATAGTTCAATAGTTTTAAGTCTAAACTTTCATAGTGTGGGTGTAATTCCATAAAATGACCTCTCAAATAATAGTATAAGATGACTAAAACCAAAATGTATTTTTGATAGGTTCTAGAAACTTATAAAAATAAACTGTTTTCAAATTTTCAAATCTCCTTCATTCCTTGCCATTTTAGACTTTAAATACGAAAGGAACACAAAAAATAAATCATTCACTTCAATAATCCTACAAATTAGGAAGTATATTTACAAAAGTAGAAAGCATATTCAAAAAGTAAAAACAATTGATCATACTTAAAACCATATAAAAAATAATTTGACATATAGATTAAAAAAAAAATTAAAATTAGTTATTAGGTTGCACTTTGTAGGAAGAGATTTTGGTATTGTATATAACACTAAATTTTGCCGACCAACAACAAAGAAAAAAATTATAGCATTTTATAGGAAATAGTGCTCATTTTGGTAATTATATAACAATGAAAAAAAAAAGTAAACGTGGTAGGATTGTTTCTCAAAGATAAATTATGTGATTGTTTTATCGAGAATAGCTAATAAGTAAGGATACATATGATCTTCTGGTAAAGAAATCGTTTTTCCTATATAGATATCATCGATCAAATTATCAACAATAGTCATATGATATTGAAGACATGAAGCTTACGTTTGAGATAGGAAATGAACAATATCGTTTTCGATTTTTACCAATGATATATGAAATTTGGATATTTAATAGCAAAATTATGATTTGATAAATGAACTTCCTGGACACTAAACGTTCTTGCACGTCTCACCCTAGTATCGTGTAGACATGCTTCCACGATTTAGTTGGATGCAGGCCAAAACAACATGGAGAAAGAAAAAAAGAATAGTAAAGCTGGATATAGAGAAAAACTTTGCTATATAAACCCGTGACACCTTCCTTACAACACAAACCAAAACAACAAACACTAACAAACGTATCTAGGCGTTGGTAGAGAAAGGCAAAATCCCAATGAGATCTTTTTCCAAGATGGGGTCTTCAGCCCATCTCACTTACGCTCTAGGATTTATCATCATGGCAACAATGGTTGCTGCATATGAGCCATACACGTATAGCACTCCACCACCACCGTACTACTCCCCAGCACCTAAGGTAGACTACAAGTCTCCTCCATACGTCTATAGTTCTCCACCGTACTACTCCCCATCTCCAAAGGAAGACTACAAGTCTCCTCCATACGTCTACAGTAGTCCACCGTACTACTCCCCATCTCCAAAGGTCGACTACAAGTCTCCTCCATACGTCTACAGTTCCCCACCGTACTACTCCCCATCTCCAAAGGTGGACTACAAGTCTCCTCCATACGTCTACAGTTCTCCACCGTACTATTCCCCATCTCCTAAGGTCGACTACAAGTCTCCTCCACCACCATACGTCTACAGTTCCCCACCGTACTACTTCCCATCTCCAAAGGTCGACTACAAGTCTCCTCCATACGTCTACAGTTCTCCACCGTACTACTCCCCATATCCTAAGGTCGACTACAAGTCTCCTCCATACGTCTACAGTTCCCCACCGTACTACTCCCCATCTCCAAAGGTCGACTACAAGTCTCCTCCATACGTCTACAGTTCCCCACCGTACTACTCCCCATATCCTAAGGTCGACTACAAGTCTCCTCCATACGTCTACAGTTCCCCACCGTACTACTCCCCATCTCCTAAGGTCGACTACAAGTCTCCTCCATACGTCTACACTTCTCCACCGTACTACTCCCCATATCCTAAGGTCGACTACAAGTCTCCTCCATACGTCTACACTTCTCCACCGTACTACTCCCCATCTCCAAAGGTCGACTACAAGTCTCCTCCATACGTCTACACTTCCCCACCGTACTACTCCCCATCTCCAAAGGTCGACTACAAGTCTCCTCCATACGTCTACAGTTCTCCACCGCACTACTCCCCATATCCTAAGGTCGACTACAAGTCTCCTCCATACGTCTACACTTCTCCACCGTACTACTCCCCATCTCCAAAGGTCGACTACAAGTCTCCTCCATACGTCTACAGTTCTCCACCGTACTACTCCCCATCTCCAAAGGTGTACTACAAATCTCCTCCATATGTCTACAGCTCTCCACCACCACCATACTACTCACCTTCCCCTAAAGTATACTATAAGTCTCCACCCCACCCATATGTCTGCGTTTGTCCACCACCTCCTCCATGTTACTCTCCAGCCCCTAAGGTTGTATACAAGTCTTCTCCACCACCGTACGTCTACAGTTCTCCACCACCTCCATACTACTCACCTTCTCCAAAGGTATACTACAAGTCCCCTCCACCACCATACGTCAATAGTTATTCACCACCACCGTACTACTCCCCATCTCCTAAGGTAGACTACAAGTCTCCTCCACCACCATACGTCTACAGTTATCCACCACCGCCATACTACTCACCTTCTCCTAAGGTGTACTACAACTCTCCTCCACCACCGTATGTTTACAATTCTCCACCACCACCATACTACTCACCTTCTCCTAAGGTATACTACAAATCTCCACCATACGTCTACAGTTCTCCACCGTACTACTCCCCATCTCCAAAGGTCGACTACAAGTCTCCTCCATACGTCTATAGTTCTCCACCGTACTACTCACCATCTCCAAAGGTCGATTACAAGTCCCCTCCATACGTCTACAGTTCTCCACCGTACTACTCCCCATCTCCAAAGGTCGACTACAAGTCTCCTCCATACGTCTACAATTCTCCACCGTACTACTCCCCATCTCCAAAGGTCGACTACAAGTCTCCTCCATACGTCTACAGTTCTCCACCGTACTACTCCCCATCTCCAAAGGTCGAGTACAAGTCTCCTCCATACGTCTACAGTTCTCCACCGTACTACTCCCCATCTCCAAAGGTCGACTACAGTACTCCACCGTACTACTCTCCATCTCCTAAAACTGAGTACAAAAGCTCACCCCCACCTTCATATTACTAAAAAACAGTAAATGCGATTCATAAATAAACTATAAAATTTTAATTGATTTCATTTTGTCTTTTTCTCTTGTACTACTTGTTTCCATTTAATTTCAGTTTCCTTGGGATATGGATTACTAATTTGGGTATAACACCTTCTTACTGTTTCATGTTTTTTCTTTTCTTTGTGTAAAGGCTGCTTGCAGTCTATATCTAAATCAAAGAAATTGAAACGTTCTAAATTCGCCAAAAAAGAAATCATGAAATGGCATAAAAATCAAAATTCATACATGAATTAAAGAATATAATATCTGCAAGATGAAGAGATTAAGACCATCTCCAATGTATTTCTCTATTTCTATCTCTAAAATAGAGAATATTATAGCATTTATCTATTTCTTCTCCAATGTATCTCTATTTTAGAGGAATTGCTATTTTCCCCTCTAAAAAGAGCAATTATGCACCTTTGCCTCTTTATATAGAGGAATGCAATAATAATCTCTATTTTAGAGATAGAAATAGCGATGGGTTTGAGTAAATTTTACTCTAAAATAGAGTTTAGGGAAAAAAATAGAGATGGGTTGGAGATGTATGAAAAATCAACATCGAATATATAAGTAAACATAATCATATATATGAAAGGAGAATGAGCCCTCTCCATCTCTTGACACATCACCACACAATAGAGTGCCATGTGGCAAGGAGTTTTAAGTTTCACAACAATCATAATTAAAAATAAAAACTCTTCAACTTTTCTTGTATCTTTCCCCATCAATCGTTTCCAATAATTACGCCGTTCATATTTCTCGAGAAAGCATTGATATTTGTCTCTTCGCATCTCTACCCATAAATTGTAACCGACACTTTTTAAATAAGAGGAACTCGATGAATGTGTGTTGGTATTATGTTCGCATGGACCAATGAGTGTAGATTCTTTGTCGTAAAACTAATAATAACTTGATGAGTATATTTCTGATCATGGTGGTCATTGCGAGTGTCAGAGTTGATACATGATTGTGTTACCTTCCCGTGGTCGCCACCGTTTTCTCCTCCACCATTCAAGAATTATAAGTCTCCTCAAACAATGTTCAACACAAAATTAACTAATTAAGATCGTCTTCCTCCACTACAAGAAAACATGTTAATTTTTTACCACAAAAAAAACGGTTAAAATATTTTTGACATACTTTTAACCAATATTTGATTAAAATTTGAATTGGTCGAAATATCATCAAACTTTTTCGACAATTTCAAATGGTTGGTAAATTGTCAAAACATTTTGACCAATTATCAACTAAAACAAATGTTGGTCGAAAACTAGTCAATAATTTTTGACGAACAATACTTAACATAAATTTGTCATAACATTATTGACCAAATATCAACTATATTAATAGTTCGTTTAGAATGGTCGAAACAGAGTCAAAATGTTTCAACCAACTTTTGACTAATTAAATCTATTGTTTATAAAATTAAAACATTTGTAAAATTTTATTAATTCTTCTGAATTGTTATTTATTTAATACTAATGTGTAGTATTTATTTCACCAAGAACTTAAGGTTAAACATAATCACTAATATAAAATATACAAACGGTCATCAATTCGAATTTTTTCTATATTAAAAAGATTTAGTTGCAAAATTTTAAGGGATTATTGCATGAAATATTCTTTTTTTATTTTTAATGCAAAACTACACCCCTATTGCGAAAACTTGCAAAACTACTCTAAAAGGGTAGTGAAATTACAGTTAGAGCCTTAATGAACAAACAATAAAACTGCAGCCGCAATGACCGTTCTATCCTTTTGGAAGTCTTCGTTGGAAATTTACACTAGAAGTCTGCAGCAAAATATGGAAGTCTTCATCGTAATTATTTAGTAAATTTAAATCTATAAATACATAAAAAAATAATTTGACCATAAAATCTTTTGGATAATTAAAGTAAATGCAATTGTGATGTTTTATAAATAAAAGTTCACCAAATTAGCATAAATTAAAATAAAAAGACAAATTGGAATGAAAAAGTCTACATTTTGGAAGTCTGCGACGAAATATGGAAGTCTACATCTTAGTAAATTTAAATCTATAAATACATAAAAAATAATTTGACCATAAAATCTTTTGGATAATTAAACTAAATGCAATTGTGATGTTTGAAAAATAAAATTTAACCAAATTAGCATAAAGTAAAAAAAAAGACAAATTGGAATGAAAATGAATGAATGAACTACATACTATCATTTTGGAAATACTATATTTCATCACATTACATTGAGAAGTTTTGTGACAATGTTGGACATGGTATTAGTAATTGTTTTGTATTATGTATGTATAGTCTTTTATGATTGTATATATGATTGTAATAGATTAACGTTTTAGGGATTTGTGTTACATGATCCATGGTTTATAATGAACAACTTATAAGAAGTTTCAATGTAGGGTTTGATTATAAGAAGTTGAATTCACTACGAGGGGATGTAAAATCTTTAATATTATGAGTCATGTATGTCATTGACATTAGTTTGTGGGTTTGTGTGCTAAAAATATGGGAAATGGATCGACAGTACAATTTGAAAACATATTTTTACGTTTAGGGTTACATTTAAAGTTCATAATTTCAAGATATGAAATGTCAAATTTGGAAAAAAATCTAAAATTATGAAGATATTAAATGTTTGGATGATTAATAATATCTTTAATTAACAGTTATGAATAATGTCAAAGAAAAAGTCGAGTTTGGTTTTGAATTGTAGACTTCCATTGTAGCATATTTCATATATGTAGACTTCCAATATAGACTTCCATTCGAAATAGTGTTTGAATTGCAGACTTCCATTGCGTTTAGGGTTTCATTTTAGAGTATAGGGTTTCGTAGACATCCACATGGAAGTCTACTTAACTGGAATATTATTAACCGAACCGAATATTAAACCAATAACTCAACAGTTTGTGTTCAAGTTGTTATTAAAGTAGTAATAAGTTCATAAAAATTTGTAAAAAAGTTGGGCTAAACTGGACGTGTGGAATTGTCATTAAATTAGAGTTGAAAACAGCAACTGAAAAGTCGCTGGAAGTCTACGTTGACTTCCCGTGTAGACTTCCAATCAGTTGCTGGAAGTCTACGTTGAATGAGCTAACTAGTCACCAAATGAAAAAATTAGATTTACCCCATAAATATTAGTCTTAAACATGTGAAACTAACACAGATGATAGAGACATAGGTACAACACATGTGAGAACAAAAAAACCAAGAAATCTCTTACTAGAATGACATATAATTAGGTTTTAAAAAAGACTGTGGATTGTAGACTTCCTCTGTACACTTCCATTTTTGGATAGTTGACGTCCCGTGTAGACTTCCAATCAGTTGCTGGAAGTCTACGTTGAATGAGCTAACTAGTCACCAAATGAAAAAATTAGATTTACCCCATAAATATTAGTCTTAAACATGTGAAACTAACACAGATGATAGAGACATAGGTACAACACATGTGAGAACAAAAAAACCAAGAAATCTCTTACTAGAATGACATATAATTAGGTTTTAAAAAAGATTGTGTATTGTAGACTTCCTCTGTACACTTCCATTTTTGGATAGTTGACGTCCCGTGTAGACTTCCAATCAGTCGCTGGAAGTCTATGTTGAATGAGCTAACTAGTCACCAAATGAAAAAAATAGATTTACCCCATAAATATTAGTCTTAAACATGTCAAACTAACACAGATGATAGAGACATAGGTACCACACATGTGAGAACAAAAAAACCAAGAAATCTCTTTCTAGAATGACATATAATTAGGTTTTAAAAAAGACTGTGTATTGTAGACTTCCTCTGTACACTTCTATTTTTGGATAGTAGACTTCCCGTGTAGACTTCCAATCAGTCGCTGGAAGTCTACAGGGGGGTACTTTTGCATTTTAGACAGACGCTTTGCAGACTTCCAGGGAAGTCTTCACAACCGTAGACTTTCCTGGAAGTCTGCTGATATGCTCAAATTATCCTTTGAACTACTCTCTCAAATTAAGAGATCACGGTAGTACTTAGGGTTATCGAATCCACAGGGAATCAGAAACACAATAAACTAAATAAATTCAGATTAAGCTAGGCAAATAATATGAAAGCAAGTAAATCAAAGCAAGCAAAACAAACGGTTGTTTAAACAATAAAGAAAAGCGCTAGGCACAGGGAAATCTCAGGTGAATCAGATATGCAGATGATCAATTAAAAATAGGATTTATGAAGCTCAGTTCCTAAACATGAACACAAAAGTAAAACAAACCAGCTTTCGCTGCGAATATTATCTATGAATAAATCCAAGAAAACCAAATTCCTTTGCGAATCCTATGAATCTAAACAAGCATTAAAGTTCAGGTTCAATTGTTCACAAAACCCTAAGCCAAATTCCTTTGCGAATAGGAATTTTGCTCATTAAAAACTAGTTCAAGGAATCAATAAAACTGTCGTTTCTATTAATAACCCTAAGATCAGATTTCAGTTCGCGAGGCTAAAATCAGCAATAAGAACAAGTTAAGATGAAGAACTTCTTATGATATTAATCCTAAGCAATTATGATCAGATCTAGCAAATCATCAACAACCCTTGAAAATCCCTAAACCGAACAAGGAAACTACTCAGACATGATCATAGAAGAAAACATCTTTTTATTAATGAAAATCTCTAAGTAATTGATAAAATAAAGCATAAGCCTAAACAATGGCTTGGAAAACGTATATATAGGGGTCCCAAACCGACTGAAAACCTAAAAGTAAACATCTGGAACTTTCGGGCTTCGAACGGGCTTTTCTGATTAAAATCTGGCTTTTTCCGTGAAGGGTGTCGATCGACAGCCAGAATGCGTGTCGATCGACACGTGACTCTTTGGAAAATCTTCATGTCTCGTCAAAACTCGTGTCGATCGACCCAACTTCTCACTGTCGATCGACGCTTGTTCTTCTGTCCGATTTTGACTTGATTTTTTCAGCTCTTTCCTCCTTGTGTCCCTAAATGCTCCAAAACTTCCAGTAAACATCTTTTCTGCTCCAGACGGTCCAGTTCCTATAAAGACTCTAAAAACAACTAGAAAACACCAAAAGACTCTAGATAGATGACTTATATCATGGCTTAAATAGGGTAAAAACTATGATATATCAACTCCCCCAGACTTAGTTTTTTGCTTGTCCCTAAGCAAAACAGTGTAATCACTCCTTTAGGAACCACATACCTTTGCAAAGCTAAACCGGTGATACTTCGATGTTTCCCTAGAAGTATAGCAGTCCTCTAGATTGAATCCAAACTCCTTAGAGAATTTCAGACTTTCAGTTGCAAACCCCTTTAGTTTAATTAGGTACGGTCTCATCGAGGGAATATCGATCGCTGGACCTTTTAGATTCTTTCACTTCCCATAACACTTTCCTGCGTTTCTCCCTCTCTCTTCCCTCTGAAACTGTATCCAATTAAGGATGTCATAGAGATGCAATGCCTTTTGATGATTTCTGCCATTGTGATGGCGGGTACCTCAGCAGAGGGTCCTTTACCACCAGAGCTAGAGGCTCCATTTTTTTGTTGTTTCTCTGCGTTTTATTCTGGCATTTTTGACTTTGGGCTTGCACTTTTCTGCTTGAACTACACTTTTCTGTAGACTTTTTTACTTCCTTGGCATCTCTATGATTCACTAGATCAGCGCTCACTACTATTGCTTTATGGTAGAAATAAGGTCATGAGGCTTTTTCTTTTTTCGATCTAGGACAATTGAATTTCGTCATTCGGGAAGAAGTTTCAAGAGTGGTACGTGCTCGCTTTCAAGTGTTTGGAAGCTGAATCAAGTCTTGCAATTACCAATGCCTTTGACAAGAGATTAAAGATTCATTAGGGCGGGGTCTTTGACATCCTTTCTGGCGTTGTCCAGAATCTGAACTCGCTCCGTTAAACCGATCCACTTCCAGTTACCCACCTTAGCAAAACCAGCCAACTTGCATTGGAAATGGTCCTTGAGTGCTGTTCAAAGTAAGTTGGAAGGGGAGTTTCGACCCGAAAAATTTTAAATTTGACTCAAAAAACCAAAATAGAAAACATCATTAGCAACTACCTCCCCCAGACTTAAACGACACTGTCCCCAGTGTTATTAAGCCTGAGTTTGGTAAATAAAATAGATAGAAAACAGAAGGAATCGAAATTTTGAAAAGAAAAACATAACCTGGAGGGGGGGTGTCGATCGACACTGTCAATGGTGTCGATCGATTTGATCATGAAGCTCCTGAAGTCCATCCTTACGTTTTTATCTCCTAAAAATCAAAACCAAAAACACACCAAACATAAAATTGTAAAAGAAAATAAAAAGAAAACATAATTATAAAACTCACAAATGGGTTGCCTCCCATTAAGCGCTTGTTTTTTTAGTCCGTTAGCTTGACTGTTTTGGAACTCAGGACTATGGTGGATCTTGAGGAAGTATTGTGCTTCCTTTATCCTGGATGGAACTCGCAGCAGCTTGTTTGAATCGAATCTTCTTTACAGCTCCCCCAGACTTATGAGAAACAATCTCAGGGAAAAGCCTCATCGTTCTCTCCATCATCTCTTGAAGAATTGCTTCTCCTTGATCTTTAAGCTCTTGGGGAATGATGATTCGCAACTTTGCGAACGGCTTAGAAGTTAGTTTAGTCTTCACCTCTTCTTTCTTTCTTCCTGCAAGCTCATCAGAAAAACCAAGCTCTCGAGAAATTCGATGCTTGCGTAAGCGTGTAACAGGCTTTTCACAATTTAAATCCTTGATGAAAACAGGAGGTGGAGATTTAAGTGCAAAAGACTCATACCTTGGCTCCATTTGAGGATTTGCAAGAGACTATTCTGAATCGACGAAGTTGATGGCAGTAGAGATGTCCTTAAAAGGCTCCTTGATATGCTCTTCTTCCTCTGAAGTATCCACAGAAAAAGTTTGACCGTTTATGGTGGGTCTTCTCCTTGTAGTGTCCATGTCGAATTCCATGACAACATCACCAAGATCAAGCTTGATCTTTCCTCTTCTGCAGTCAATATTCGCTCCCGCAGTAGCTAAGAATGACCTTCCCAGAATCAAAGGATCTTGAGGCTCATCATCATACTTTAATACCACAAAATCTGTTGGGATAATGCAGTCTTCGATTCGAATCAGCACATCCTCAAGAATTCCTTTCGGGAATCTCTTGGAACGATCAGCGAGGGTAAGAGACATCCTTGTCTTTTTGAAGTCCGTCATCCCCAATCTCACAGCAACAAACAGTGGCATCAAGTTAATTCCAAAACCCGAATCGCATAGGGAATGAGGAAAACACTCTTCAGAGATCGCGCAATTAAGAACAAAACTTCTTGGATCAGGTAGCTTGATTGGAACCCTGCTCTTGATCATAGCACTTACTTCCTCTGAAACCACTATGTCCTTCTTCTTCTTCTTAGGCACTGGAGTCGTGTTCAAGAGTATGGCTCGGATGTCTTTGGTCAGCAGTGCTCCTTCCTCAGGACTGATACCATTTGCTGCAAGCCGCTTGACGTATCGTTTCAAAGCTGGTGATAGCTTCACTGCATCGATTAAAGGTATTTCAACCATGACCTTATCAATAATCCGCTTGCAAATCTCCTCTTCAACCTGTTGCTTAGACCTTCTATCTCTGGGAAAAGGGACTGGAGGCTTGTAGACGTTCTCCTCTGTCTTGTCAAGAGATTTGGATGAAGTTAGGCATGTTCGTGGCTCGTGTCGATCGACGGGTTTAGGACTGTCGATCCACACTGAAGTCTCTGGAATTTCTGAAGATCGTCTATCGAGCCGTGTCGACCGACAACCATCCCTGTCGATCGACGCTGAAATCTCTGGAATTTCTGAGTCGCGACTTTCGATCCGTGTCGATCGACACTCATCTGTAGTGTCGATCGACACTTGCTCTGCTGTTCCGAAAATCTCTTCAAACTCTCCGAAATAATCTTCTTCAATAGCATTCCTTGGATTAGCATCAGTCTTTGCAAGAAGAAAACCCTCTTGTCGCTTGACCGAATTAGCAGTTTGAGCGACTTGAATATCCAACTTCTTGACATGAGTACTTAGCGACTCGAATTTCCCATTGAGATCTTGGTAGACGGAGTCCAACTTTCCATTGAAAGTAACTTCCAACTTCTGCTGTCCCTCTAGGATTTGCGCAAGCATAGCTTTCATCTCATTGTCCTGCTCAGGAGGCTTCTGGTAGGATGAAGAACCATAATTTATGTTGTAATTGTTGCCCTGGAAGGGCTTCTGATAGCCTTGTTGATTGCCATACTTCTGAAATCCGGCTTGGTTGATGTAGTTGACATCTTCCTCTGCAGTCTCAACTTCCTGAGCGAACTGGACCGACTTCTTTCCCATAAGGATACTTTTCATAGAATCCAGCTTAGCGTTCATCTCAACCAAATGCTTCCCCCCATCTTTGTTCTCGCTCATCTGCTTCCTTTCAAAATCAGCGTTCTTCGTGCTGTTGCTAGAAGCCAAGTTCTCGATGAGAGTAATTGCGTCCTCTGGATAGTTGGTATTGAAGTTACCACTACTCGCTGCATCCAGAGCCATCTGATATCGCCAGTCTACTCCTCTGTAGAAGATGCCTAGTAACTGAACACCTGTGAAGCCATGGTGAGGAAAGTCTCTCTGATAGGACTTAAGTCGGGTCCATGCAGCCTTGAAAGCTTCTGTAGGACCTTGCTTGAATGAAGTAATCTTCGTCCTCAAATCCTCAGACCTCGCGTCATCGAAGAAGTTGTTCAGGAACGCGTTCTTGGTGTCCTCCCAAGTAGTAAGCGATCCAGGCTCAAGCTGTTTCAACCAGTAAGAAGCCTCCCCACTAAGAGAGTATGGGAATAGCTTGCAGAATAAGTAGTTGCTGGACACACCATTAGCCTTGATGCTAGAAGCTAAATCCTCGAAGTTCTCGATGTGGTCCATCGGGTGCTCATGAGGAAGACCATGGTACGGATTTTGTGCAACCAGACTGAAGTAAGCAGGCTTCAGCTCGAAATCATTCCTCTAAAAGGCAGGAGGACGAATCGCAGCTCGATTCGCATAGAATTGGTCTGGACGGTTGTAGTCAGCAAGCGTTCTTCCTCGCGCAGCGTTCACCTCGTTAGCCAAAACGTTTTGGCGATTCTGGAGCTCGTGTCGATCGACAGGGGGAGCGTGTCGCTCGACACCCTGCGGCAGAATCGCCAAATCCTTCTCGACGATCACAGTTCCGTCGTCGTTGATCCTCTGTCCTTGCTCATTGTATCTCAGTCTTGCCAGATCGCGCAGAACTCCATCTTCTCCAGGAATTAGTACGAGTTGTTGTCTAGCAGCCATCCTTGCTACTCTCCTATTCTCACGTTCCAGATGCGCTAGTTCCTGAAGATCGTATCCCACTAGTTCCTCTTCCTGATTGCTCCTGGTATTGCGGTTTCGCATGTACCTGAAAAGCAAAACAAAAAGAAACTAGCAAAGCAAAAAATAAAAATAAAACCTAGACAAAATCCTAATAAAATAAATCTAATGGTTATGACTCCCCGGCAACGGCGCCAAAATTTGATATGCTCAAATTATCCTTTGAACTTCTCTCTCAAATTAAGAGATCACGGTAGTACTTAGGGTTATCGAATCCACAGGGAATCAGAAACACAATAAACTAAATAAATTCAGATTAAGCTAGGCAAATAATATGAAAGCAAGTAAATCAAAGCAAGCAAAACAAACGGTTGTTTAAACAATAAAGAAAAGCGCTAGGCACAGGGAAATCTCAAGTGAATCAGATATGCAGATGATCAATTAAAAATAGGATTTATGAAGCTCAGTTCCTAAACATGAACACAAAAGTAAAACAAACCAGCTTTCGCTGCGAATATTATCTATGAATAAATCCAAGAAAACCAAATTCCTTTGCAAATCCTATGAATCTAAACAAGCATTAAAGTTCAGGTTCAATTGTTCACAAAACCCTAAGCCAAATTCCTTTGCGAATAGGAATTTTGCTCATCAAAAACTAGTTCAAGGAATCAATAAAACTGTCGTTTCTATTAATAACCCTAAGATCAGATTTCAGTTCGCGAGGCTAAAATCAGCAATAAGAACAAGTTAAGATGAAGAACTTCTTATGATATTAATCCTAAGCAATTATGATCAGATCTAGCAAATCATCAACAACCCTTGAAAATCCCTAAACCGAACAAGGAAACTACTCAGACATGATCATAGAAGAAAACATCTTTTTATTAATGAAAATCTCTAAGTAATTGATAAAATAAAGCATAAGCCTAAACAATGGCTTGGAAAACGTATATATAGGGGTCCCAAACCGACTGAAAACCTAAAAGTAAACATCTGGAACTTTCGGGCTTCGAACGGGCTTTTCTGATTAAAATCTGGCTTTTTCCGTGAAGGGTGTCGATCGACAGCCAGAATGCGTGTCGATCGACACGTGACTCTTTGGAAAATCTTCATGTCTCGTCAAAACTCGTGTCGATCGACCCAACTTCTCACTGTCGATCGACGCTTGTTCTTCTGTCCGATTTTGACTTGATCTTTTCAGCTCTTTCCTCCTTGTGTCCCTAAATGCTCCAAAACTTCCAGTAAACATCTTTTCTGCTCCAGACGGTCCAGTTCCTATAAAGACTCTAAAAACAACTAGAAAACACCAAAAGACTCTAGATAGATGACTTATATCATGGCTTAAATAGGGTAAAAACTATGATATATCAACTCCCCCAGACTTAGTTTTTTGCTTGTCCCTAAGCAAAACAGTGTAATCACTCCTTT
This sequence comes from Draba incana, assembly GCA_963576765.1. Taxonomy (NCBI): domain Eukaryota; kingdom Viridiplantae; phylum Streptophyta; class Magnoliopsida; order Brassicales; family Brassicaceae; genus Draba; species Draba incana. Next base: position 33,912,331 of record OY755212.1, on the reverse strand, counting down.
AGGAACCACATACCTTTGCAAAGCTAAACCGGTGATACTTCGATGTTTCCCTAGAAGTATAGCAGTCCTCCAGATTGAATCCAAACTCCTTAGAGAATTTCAGACTTTCAGTTGCAAACCCCTTTAGTTTAATTAGGTACGGTCTCATCGAGGGAATATCGATCGCTGGACCTTTTAGATTCTTTCACTTCCCATAACACTTTCCTGCGTTTCTCCCTCTCTCTTCCCTCTGAAACTGTATCCAATTAAGGATGTCATAGAGATGCAATGCCTTTTGATGATTTCTGCCATTGTGATGGCGGGTACCTCAGCAGAGGGTCCTTTACCACCAGAGCTAGAGGCTCCATTTTTTTGTTGTTTCTCTGCGTTTTATTCTGGCATTTTTGACTTCGGGCTTGCACTTTTCTGCTTGAACTACACTTTTCTGTAGACTTTTTTACTTCCTTGGCATCTCTATGATTCACTAGATCAGCGCTCACTACTATTGCTTTATGGTAGAAATAAGGTCATGAGGCTTTTTCTTTTTTCGATCTAGGACAATTGAATTTCGTCATTCGGGAAGAAGTTTCAAGAGTGGTACGTGCTCGCTTTCAAGTGTTTGGAAGCTGAATCAAGTCTTGCGATTACCAATGCCTTTGACAAGAGATTAAAGATTCATTAGGGCGGGGTCTTTGACATCCTTTCTGGCGTTGTCCAGAATCTGAACTCGCTCCGTTAAACCGATCCACTTCCAGTTACCCACCTTAGCAAAACCAGCCAACTTGCATTGGAAATGGTCCTTGAGTGCTGTTCAAAGTAAGTTGGAAGGGGAGTTTCGACCCGAAAAATTTTAAAATTGACTCAAAAAACCAAAATAGAAAACATCATTAGCAACTACCTCCCCCAGACTTAAACGACACTGTCCCCAGTGTTATTAAGCCTGAGTTTGGTAAATAAAATAGATAGAAAACAGAAGGAATCGAAATTTTGAAAAGAAAAACATAACCTGGAGGGGGGGTGTCGATCGACACTGTCAATGGTGTCGATCGATTTGATCATGAAGCTCCTGAAGTCCATCCTTACGTTTTTATCTCCTAAAAATCAAAACCAAAAACACACCAAACATAAAATTGTAAAAGAAAATAAAAAGAAAACATAATTATAAAACTCACAAATGGGTTGCCTCCCATTAAGCGCTTGTTTTTTTAGTCCGTTAGCTTGACTGTTTTGGAACTCAGGACTATGGTGGATCTTGAGGAAGTATTGTGCTTCCTTTATCCTGGATGGAACTCGCAGCAGCTTGTTTGAATCGAATCTTCTTTACAGCTCCCCCAGACTTATGAGAAACAATCTCAGGGAAAAGCCTCATCGTTCTCTCCATCATCTCTTGAAGAATTGCTTCTCCTTGATCTTTAAGCTCTTGGGGAATGATGATTTGCAACTTTGCGAACGGCTTAGAAGTTAGTTTAGTCTTCACCTCTTCTTTCTTTCTTCTTGCAAGCTCATCAGAAAAACCAAGCTCTCGAGAAATTCGATGCTTGCGTAAGCGCGTAACAGGCTTTTCACAATTTAAATCCTTGATGAAAATAGGAGGTGGAGATTTAAGTGCAAGAGACTCATACCTTGGCTCCATTTGAGGATTTGCAAGAGACTATTCTGAATCGACGAAGTTGTTCTTCTGTCCGATTTTGACTTGATCTTTTCAGCTCTTTCCTCCTTGTGTCCCTAAATGCTCCAAAACTTCCAGTAAACATCTTTTCTGCTCCAGACGGTCCAGTTCCTGTAAAGACTCTAAAAACAACTAGAAAACACCAAAAGACTCTAGATGTATGACTTATATCATGGCTTAAATAGGGTAAAAACCATGATATATCATCTGCAAAGGGTAGTTTTGCATTTGACCAGAGGTTTGACTTTTTTGTGCAGACTTCCCTGGAAGTCTGCACAAAAAGAGGGGTTAGTTTTGCATTTGACCAAATTTTGACTTTCTCCAGGGAAGTCTGCAAATAAAAGTAGACTTCCTAGGAAGTCTGCAAATAAAGGTAGACTTCCTAGGAAGTCTGCAGCATTTGTTGACATCCGTACAGGGCAGTTTTTCAGTTGCGAATTTTTTCCAGAAGTCCGCAAATGGAACGTGAACTTCCTAGGAAGTTTGCAAAAAAAAAAGAGGTAGTTTTGCATTTGACCAAATTCGTTGATTTCAGTAGTATACTTCAAGGGAAGTCTACACTGTTTATCTACACTGTTTATCTACATTTTTTGGAAGTCTGCAAATATTGGTCAACGTTTTACTTTTTGGTCAAATGCAAAACTACCTCTTTTTGTCTGTGCAGACTTCCCTGGAAGTCGGAAAAACTGTCTATTTGCCCACCGTAACTATGACATACACATATATCTCCACGAGTTATTTTTTTCTGTCTAGATATCTACCAACTGGAAGTTCTATGTCTATTTCCCTACCAAATCGAAGTTAAATGTTTATATCTCCACCCATTCCGATTTTGATTGGTTTGAGTGAGAACCAGACACAAAACCGATAAAACCGAATCGAGATACAAAACCGACCCGATTGAAAAACTCACCCGACCCGACTGGATAAAATCAAAAATTAAACCGGATTGGAAACCGATTGAGTTACAAACCAGATCGGAGAAGATGAATTGCCTCTGTTGCTTCGACGGAACCAAAAGCTGCCATGCGACGGTCTTCTCTCTTGCTCTGCTTCTTCTTTTTTCCGCTTTCGAATCGCATCTATTGAAAATGGAACTTTTAAGGTTTTGAAAATCTTCGATTCCTTCAGTTTCAATCTCGTTTCTGAAATTTGTGGATATTGGTTTTGTTATTGTAATTGAAAACGCAAAGAAGAAGAGTTTAAAAAAGCTACTGTAGGATGGGATGCACAAACTCAAATAGAGCAAATGGCTAAGCAATCAGCTAATAGTAACAAAGGAGAGCATGTTCTTAAGGTTTATCAATTCCTCAATTTTTGTCCATTGATTGTGTATTTATGTTCAAGTTTTTGCTCATTAACTTCATTTCTGCTATGAATCGCAGTGGTAAATGACGTAGCATCGAAGTCCAGGTTTTCAAAGGAATCTACTTTGTGAGCATTGGTTCATTGTAAATTGTGTTCCTTTTTTGCTTGATTATCTTTTGACATTGCACAAAACAGAGTAATTTGCAGTATAGTGATAATAAATGTTAAGAATGATCTTCTCTCGTATTTATAGTGAGCTCTGGAACTTACTATATACTTTGCATTGTTCAATTAGATTGTTAATTATATCAATCTGGGAATTTCAAGTAAAAGGAACCCTGTAGTATTGGAATGAACCTTAGATTTATCTATGCATCTTCTCTGTTTTATTGTGATCTCTGGAAACTTGCACTATGGTTTGCATTGTTCAATGAATTTGTTTCTGCATCTGATGCATAGACAGAGAGGAAGTTGCTTTGAAGTGCATTTTCTTGGTTTCTCTAAAAGATTTTGTATTCAATCATCGAAAAACAGAAGAGATGATGGATCAGAGGGAGGTGTGTTAATCTGGTTTTGATAAGATTCACATCTCATTAAAGACAAACATACGCAAGTTATACACATGCATTTTTGTTCCACATACAGACTTGTTACTAAACTCAAATGTTTAACATTAGAAGAAGAAAAAGATCAGACTTCTTCCATTCTTATTCCGTGAGGCTTGAATCTCCTCAATCTTCTTCTTCTCTTTGCATCAGATTCTTATGCCACACGACAGTACCAACAAAATCAAGTATCCCATGTTTCACAACCTCCAACCTCTGCGAACTCTTCATTACCGAGAACCCTAAATCAAGCATCCCATCCTACTGCAGATTTTTAAACTCTCTTATCCATAAATTTCAGAAACGAGATTGAAACTCGAGGAATTGAAAAATTTAAAACCCCTAAATGTTCGATTTTCAGTAGATTCGATTCGAAATCAGAACAAAAAAGAACATAGCAAGAGAGTCGTCGAAGCAACTAAAGCAATTCATCTTCTCCGATCCTTTTCGTTTCATTGATCTGAGAATTTTGGGAATTTTGGGAATTTTGATCGGATAAACACGGGAAAGATTTTTGTTTCCGTTTACTGTACACCCGGGTCATTAACCGTGTTCAGTTGGGTCAAAACCCATTTAAATTCGGTTAAGCAGGTTTTCGTTGGTTAAACAACGATTCGAGAACAGAAAACCAAACTGTAAACCGACGTGTGGAGAATTAAACATGGAACTTTAATTTCATGGAGATATAGATATTTAACTTCGATTTGGTGGGGAAATAGACATGGAACTTCCGTCGGTGGATATCTGGACAGAGCAAATATCTCGTGAAGTTGTATGTGTATGTCTACTTTCTGATTTCCAAATGCAAAACTACCCTTACAAAAAAGTCAAACCTCTGGTCAAATGCAAAACTAATCCCGTCTACGTGACACTATTTTTTTGTTTCCAAAGGAATCATGCAGATTTCTTTGGAAGTCTACTTCGTATTTTTCACATAAATAGTCGAATGCAAATATGCCTTCTTCGTTGACTTTTGGAAGTCTATACATAAAGTCTACGAGTTTCAGATCTGAAATTTCTAAATGTTTTTGTTTTGATTACCTTTTCACATGTTGAGCTCGTATTTTGCTTCCTTCACCCCCGGAACTTAGAATTCTAACCGATTTTGGTGTCGTAAAGCAAGATTTGCGAGAAATCAACCCGTTTTTATAAATTATTTTCAAAACTAAACTTAGCAAGATTTATGGATGAAATTGTAGAGGAGAAGAAAGGAAAGTTGTTATAAGGATTAAATCAGACCATTAAGTACTCGAAAATCAGTTGTTGAGCCATTAAGAGCTCGAAATTGGTTGTTCATGGTGGTTGGAAAATTGATGAAGATGGCATTTCGGTAAATAAGTTGATTTATGTGGGATTGTTCAGACTTTTCATCTTTGATTGGAAGTCTACGAAACACAAAAAGAAGTCTACGTAATGGCAGTTTTGTAATTAAATGGACAGTTTAGTGGCAAAGACTCAAAAAATAGAAGAGAGAGAAAGAAGGGTGTAGTTTTGCATTTGACCAAGAAAAAGGGTGTAGTTCAGAAAAGATCCCAAATTTTAATCCTTGATAGAAGACGTTCTATCCAAAAAAAAAAAAAAAAGAACAGCAAAACAAAAAATAAAAGAAAGAAAAGTAAAACATGCAAAGTCGGAAAGTCCCACATCGACTTCCACAAATGACAAGGAGAAATTTTCTCTATAAATATAATTGTCCCTAGTTTAGGATTCTATGTATCTAATTAAACAATATAGGCCCATTTAAATCACAATCTTATTATATAAAGGCGAGTTCTTATAATTGTAACTCACGAGATCGCGAAACGTGTTAAGTAGTCGTTTAGATTGTGACACATGTCAATTATTGAAATATGTAAATTTTCCAATACCAAAATTGTTAGTTACTCAAAAAGGAACAAATTAAAATGGAAAATAAACAATATATAAAGGAGAGTTCTTATAATTGTAACTCACGAGATCGCGACACGTATTAAGTAGTCGTTTAGATTGTGACACATGTCAATTATTTAAATATGTAAATTTTCCAATACCAAAATTGTTAGTTACTCAAAAAGGAAGAAATTAAAATGGAAAATAAACAATATATAAAGGAGAGTTCTTATAATTGTAACTCACGAGATCGCGACACGTATTAAGTAGTCGTTTAGATTGTGACACATGTCAATTATTTAAATATATAAATTTTTCAATTCCAAAATTCTTAGTTACTCAAAAAGGAAGAAATTAAAACGGAAAATAAACAACCATAATATAAAGATAAAGAAAATTTGGTTAGTGGTATGTTTAGTTTATGAAATAGCATCAAAGAAGGATCGTCAAAACATGTACGAATGGTTTAGTTGTTATATCAAATTGTTTAATGATTTAAATCATATTTATATATATATCAAGTATGTATACTTTAGTAATTTCGAAATTCTTCAAACTATATGAGTTATGAAACTATATTTTTCAAATTACATATAAACCTATAATTTGAAATATTACATTATCTAATTTTTTTTTTTGTCCAAACATTACACTATCGAAGTTAGGATTTGAATGAAGAATATAGTATTTAATAAGTTAAGGTTTAAATTAAGAATATGGTATGTTTTTCTCTAAAATATTTTAAGCCATAATTATTTACTATAAATCAATTAATCCTCGTATCGCGAGGGGTTTAAATCTAGTTGACTAATAATTTAGTGTAGATACCATAATTAAGTCGATTGTGTAAAAATTAAGTCGGTTTGACCATCTTCCAATACCTAGGCGAGTAGCTTAATCTTTAGAACCTTGATAAAAATATTCTGATTATTACTTTTAATTAGAAATTATTGACCATTAATTTTAGTCGAAAATTTCAAATTTTTTTGACCAATTGTTGGGTCAAAAGTATTTTGACCATTATTTCTGACCGTTTATTTGGTTAAAAAATTCTGACCATGTTTAAACCAATTTCATGTGGTCAAAATATTTTGATCATTTTTTGACAAAATGTTCATTTCCAACCAGCGTTTTTTGACGACCGATATTTGGTAAAAAAATCATCAAAAACAGCTATTTTTTACCAATTAGTGATCAATTTCGTGGTCAAAAACCACCTTGTTTTCTTGTAGTGCTCACCCATTAAAGCTCTTCGGTTCTAACAATTTTGTAAATTTATTCAACGAATTTTGTTGGCTTTCCTAAATCTTCTCTCTCAATCTCTAAGCATAGCTAGCTAAAGTTCAGGGCTAACGAGAATATACGATGATGACGTACACAATTACCAGAAGAAAATATTGGCATATAGCACCTATCGATAAAAATCGCAAATTTGTGTGGTGGTAAATCAAGATGTTCGATTAATATTAAGTTCATAAGAATTCTAAATATTTAAGACGTATCAAAGCTAGAGAAATGTGCTATGATGGTCTTATGTTGTTCTTTAAGACGTACAAAGCCAAAATTCAAGGGCTAAAAAACTTAAACTTTAATGAAAATGTAGATTTTCTTTTCAATATGTTAATAAAAAATTATATTGTTTTCTTAAATAGAAAACAAATAAGATACTAACGAACAATATAAAACCAGATTAGATAGTTGACAAAAAAAAGCTAATGTTGATCATATAAAAACATAAATAAGGGAAAAACATGAGATTAAAACCCCGCAAAAAAAAGAGAGATTAAATCAAGAAAGGTGTCGATTATGAATATGGTAGGTAGTATTTTTTCTTTAAAACATTGAATTATCATATAGTCTATTATATCATCATTAAATATATTTGATCTTAATCTATTATGATGGTATTCAATAACTTGCAATCTATGTGTTTAGGGTGAACAACTTTCACATACGCCTCCATAATGCAGCTCTCCATGTATCCATGATGGACAAGCTCTCATCGACGAACGACTCTGCCATGTACGACATCTCCCATTATGGACATATTCTCTCCGACGAACCGACTCTACATGTACGACATCTCTGGACGATGGACATGGCTCCCTGGACGATGAATGGCTCTAGAACCTCTGAAAAGCGTTTTTTTCCATAAATCTACAATTAACTGTATTATCTAGGATTCAAATCCTAGACCTAATGTAGAAGCTTTTAAATTTTTTATCATTGGGTCAAAGGTATTCCATTGGTAAGTAGTATTTATAAGAGTAGAAAATATGATTTCTAAATTTAGTTCAATTTATTAGAAAGATAATGAGCAATTTTTATGGTGATATAAATAAAATGCAGAGAATATTCGTTTTAAGGCGTATATTTTTTTCGTACATATTTTCATTAAGGATAGTTCAATAGTTTTAAGTCTAAACTTTCATAGTGTGGGTGTAATTCCATAAAATGACCTCTCAAATAATAGTATAAGATGACTAAAACCAAAATGTATTTTTGATAGGTTCTAGAAACTAATAAAAATAAACTGTTTTCAAATTTTCAAATCTCCTTCATTCCTTGCCATTTCAGTCTTTAAATACGAAAGGAACACAAAAAATAAATCATTCACTTCAATAATCCTACAAATTAGGAAGTATATTTACAAAAGTAGAAAGCATATTCAAAAAGTAAAAACAATTGATCATACTTTGACATATAGATTAAAAAAAAAATTAAAATTAGTTTTTAGGTTGCACTTTGTAGGAAGAGATTTTGGTATTGTATATAACACTAAATTTTGCCGACCAACAACAAAGAAAAAAACTATAGCATTTTATAGGAAATAGTGCTCATTTTGGTAATTATATAACAATGAAAATAATAATAATAACAATGAATTGTGTTGACTATAATTTTGTGAAAAAATTGTATTGCCCATTTTTGTGAACAATTGTGTTGACCACCTTTATAACCATCTGAATAATAAATTTGGAGTATATACTTGCTACTTTTCTCTTGAGAGACTAAAACTTCAAACAGAAGAAACATCAACAGAAATGAGAGATCTTGCATTGTCCCTGATTCTTTTAAGACTGGGCAATACAATTTTTTGTTTGTTTATTGGGAGAGACCAAAATCCTGCATGGCATATTTCAATCTATTTCATCATGTTGAACACATCGTGATACTCAACATCTTTCTGTCAAGACGTGTGAGCATTTAGGAGATCCGTTATTTGGACATAAAAGTACATCTTTGATGATGTCAACGTATGAGTTTTTAATTGGCAAGTGTAAGTTTTTTGAAACAGTCTTTTTTAAATATGGACTAATGTTAATACATGTAAACGTGGTAGGATTGTTACTCAAAGATAAATTATGTGATTGTTTTATCGAGAATAGCTAATAAGTAAGGATACATATGATCTTCTGGTAAAGAAATCGTTTTTCCTATATAGATATCATCGATCAAATTATCAACAATAGTCATATGATATTGAAGACATGAAGCTTACGTTTGAGATAGGAAATGAACAATATCGTTTTCGATTTTTACCAATGATATATGAAACTTGGATATTTAATAGCAAAATTATGATTTGATAAATGAACTTCCTGGACACTAAACGTTCTTGCACGTCTCACCCTAGTATCGTGTAGACATGCTTCCACGATTTAGTTGGATGCAGGCCAAAACAACATGGAGAAAGAAAAAAAGAATAGTAAAGCTGGATATAGAGAAAAACTTTGCTATATAAACCCGTGACACCTTCCTTACAACACAAACCAAAACAACAAACACTAACAAACGTATCTAGGCGTTGGTAGAGAAAGGCAAAATCCCAATGAGATCTTTTTCCAAGATGGGGTCTTCAGCCCATCTCACTTACGCTCTAGGATTTATCATCATGGCAACAATGGTTGCTGCATATGAGCCATACACGTATAGCACTCCACCACCACCGTACTACTCCCCAGCACCTAAGGTAGACTACAAGTCTCCTCCATACGTCTACAGTTCTCCACCGTACTACTCCCCATCTCCAAAGGAAGACTACAAGTCTCCTCCATACGTCTACAGTAGTCCACCGTACTACTCCCCATCTCCAAAGGTCGACTACAAGTCTCCTCCATACGTCTACAGTTCCCCACCGTACTACTCCCCATCTCCAAAGGTCGACTACAAGTCTCCTCCACCACCATACGTCTACAGTTCTCCACCGTACTACTCCCCATCTCCAAAGGTCGACTACAAGTCTCCTCCATACGTCTACAGTTCCCCACCGTACTACTCCCCATCTCCTAAGGTCGACTACAAGTCTCCTCCACCACCATACGTCTACAGTTCTCCACCGTACTACTCCCCATCTCCAAAGGTCGACTACAAGTCTCCTCCATACGTCTACAGTTCCCCACCATACTACTCCCCATCTCCAAAGGTCGACTACAAGTCTCCTCCATACGTCTACAGTTCCCCACCGTACTACTCCCCATATCCTAAGGTCGACTACAAGTCTCCTCCATACGTCTACAGTTCCCCACCGTACTACTCCCCATCTCCTAAGGTCGACTACAAGTCTCCTCCATACGTCTACACTTCTCCACCGTACTACTCCCCATATCCTAAGGTCGACTACAAGTCTCCTCCATACGTCTACACTTCTCCACCGTACTACTCCCCATCTCCAAAGGTCGACTACAAGTCTCCTCCATACGTCTACACTTCCCCACCGTACTACTCCCCATCTCCAAAGGTCAACTACAAGTCTCCTCCATACGTCTACAGTTCTCCACCGCACTACTCCCCATATCCTAAGGTCGACTACAAGTCTCCTCCATACGTCTACACTTCTCCACCGTACTACTCCCCATCTCCAAAGGTCGACTACAAGTCTCCTCCATACGTCTACAGTTCTCCACCGTACTACTCCCCATCTCCAAAGGTGTACTACAAATCTCCTCCATACGTCTACAGCTCTCCACCACCACCATACTACTCACCTTCCCCTAAAGTATACTATAAGTCTCCACCCCACCCATATGTCTGCGTTTGTCCACCACCTCCTCCATGTTACTCTCCAGCCCCTAAGGTTGTATACAAGTCTTCTCCACCACCGTACGTCTACAGTTCTCCACCACCTCCATACTACTCACCTTCTCCAAAGGTATACTACAAGTCCCCTCCACCACCATACGTCAATAGTTATTCACCACCACCGTACTACTCCCCATCTCCTAAGGTAGACTACAAGTCTCCTCCACCACCATACGTCTACAGTTATCCACCACCGCCATACTACTCACCTTCTCCTAAGGTGTACTACAAGTCTCCTCCACCACCGTATGTTTACAGTTCTCCACCACCACCATACTACTCACCTTCTCCTAAGGTATACTACGAATCTCCACCATACGTCTACAGTTCTCCACCGTACTACTCCCCATCTCCAAAGGTCGACTACAAGTCTCCTCCATACGTCTACAGTTCTCCATCGTACTACTCCCCATCTCCAAAGGTCGACTACAAGTCCCCTCCATACGTCTACAGTTCTCCACCGTACTACTCCCCATCTCCAAAGGTCGAGTACAAGTCTCCTCCATACGTCTACAGTTCTCCACCGTACTACTCCCCATCTCCAAAGGTCGACTACAAGTCTCCTGCATACGTCTACAGTTCTCCACCGTACTACTCCCCATCTCCAAAGGTCGAGTACAAGTCCCCTCCATACGTCTACAGTTCTCCACCGTACTACTCCCCATCTCCAAAGGTCGAGTACAAGTCTCCTCCATACGTCTACAGTTCTCCACCGTACTACTCCCCATCTCCAAAGGTCGACTACAAGTCCCCTCCATACGTCTACAGTTCTCCACCGTACTACTCCCCATCTCCAAAGGTCGACTACAAGTCCCCTCCATACGTCTACAGTTCTCCACCGTACTACTCCCCATCTCCAAAGGTCGAGTACAAGTCCCCTCCATATGTCTACAGTTCTCCACCGTACTACTCCCCATCTCCAAAGGTCGAGTACAGTACTCCACCGTACTACTCCCCATCTCCTAAAACTGAGTACAAAAGCTCACCCCCACCTTCATATTACTAAAAAACAGTAAATGCGATTCATAAATAAACTATCAAATTTTATTTGATTTCATTTTGTCTTTTTCTCTTGTACTACTTGTTTCCATTTAATTTCAGTTTCCTTGGGATATGGATTACTAATTTGGGTATAACACCTTCTTATTGTTTCATGTTTTTTCTTTTCTTTGTGTAAAGGCTGCTTGCAGTCTATATCCAAATCAAAGAAATTGAAACGTTCTAAATTCGCCAAAAAAGAAATCATGAAATGGCATAAAAATCAAAATTCATACATGAATTAAAGAATATAATATCTGCAAGATGAAGAGATTAAGACCATCTCCAATGTATTTCTCTATTTCTATCTATAAAATAGAGAATATTATAGCATTTATCTATTTCTTCTCCAATGTATCTCTATTTTAGATGAATTGCAATTCCCCCCCCCCCC